>CAUYLG010022651.1:0-53326 GCA_963573385.1 Cacajao melanocephalus
TGAAGAAGAAATAAAATCCTTTATGAACAAGCAATTGCTCAGAGATTTCATCACCACCAGGCCTGCCTTACAAGAGCTCCTGAAAGAAGCACTAAACATAGAAAGGAACAACCAGTACCAGCCACTCCAAAAATGTACCAAACGGTAAAGACCATCTATACAATAAAGAAACTATATCAGCTAATGGGCAAAACAGCCAGCTAGCATCAAAATGGCAGGATCAAATTCACATATAATAATATTAACCTTAAATGCAAATGGGCTAAAAGCCCCAATCAAAAGACACAGACTGGCAAATTGGATAAAAAGTCAAAACCCATCGGTATGCTGTATCCAGGAAACTGATCTCATGTGCAAGGATACACATAGGCTCAAAATAAAGGGATGGAGGAAGATTTACCAAACAAATGGAGGGCAAAAAAAAGCAGGAGCTGCAATCCTAGTCTCTGATAAAATAGATGTTACACAAAGATCAAAAGAGACAAAGAAGAGCATTACATAATGGTAAAAGGATCAATGCATCAAGAATAGCTAATGATCCTAAATATATATGCACCCAATACAGGAGCACCCAGATACATAAAGCAAGTTCCTAATGACCTACAAAGAGACTTAGACTCCCACACAATAATAGTGGGAGACTTTAACACTCCATTGTCAATATTAGACAGATCAACAAGAAAGAAAATTAACAAGGATTTCCAGGACTTGAACTCAGATCTGGACCAGGAAAACCTAATAGACATCTACAGAACTCACCACCCCAAATCTACAGAATATACATTCTCCTCAGCACCACATCACACCTACTCTAAAATTGACCACATAATTGGAAGTAAATCACTCCTCAGCAAATGCAAAAGAACAGAAATCATAACAAACAGTCTAGCCATATGCAGAAAGCAGAAACTGGACCCCTTCCTGACACCTTACACTAAAATTAACTCCAGATGGATTAAAGACTTAAATGTAAGACCTAACACCATAAAAACTCTAGAATAAAACCTAGGCAAAACCATTCAGGACATAGGCATAGGGAAGGATTTCATGATTAAAACACCAAAAGCATTGTCAACCAAAGCCAAAATAGACAAATGGGATCTAATTAAATTCCAGAGCTTTTGCACAGCAAAAGAAACAATCATTGGAGTGAACCTGCAACCAATAGAATGGGAAAAAATTTTTGCAATCCACCCATCTGACAGAGGGCTAATATCCAGAATCTTTAAAGAACTAAAACAGATTTACAAGAAAAGAACAAACAAACCCATTCAAAAGTGGGTGAAGGATATGAATAGATGCTTTTCAAAAGGAGACATATATGAAGTCAACAAACATGAAAAAATGCTCATCATTACTGGTCATAAGAGAAACGCAAATCAAAACCACATTGAGATACCATCTCATGCCAGTTAAAATGGAGATCATTAAAAAATCTGGAGCCAACAGATGCTAGAGAGGATGTGGAGAAATAGGAACACTTTTACACTGTTGGTGGGAGTGTAAATTAGTTCAACCAATGTGGAAGACAGTGTGGCAATTCCACAAAGACCTAGAAATAGAAATTCCATTTGACCCAGCAATCCCATTACTGGGTATATATCCAAAGGATTATAAATAGTTCTGTTATAAAGACACATGCACACGTATGTTCATTGTGGCACTGTTCACAATAGCAAAGACCTGGAACCAACCCAAATGCCCATCGATAATAGACTGGACAGGGAAAATGTGGCACATACACACCATGGAATACTATACAGCTATAAAAAACAATGAGTTCATGTCCTTTGTAGGGACATGGATGAATCTGGAAACCATCATTCTCAGCAAACTGACACAAGAACAGAAAATCAAACACCACATGTCCTCACTCATAGGTAGGTGTTGAACAACGAGAACACATGGACACAGGGAGGGGAGCATCACACACCGGTTCTGTTGGGGAGAACTAGGGGAGGGAGAGTGGGGTATAGGGAGGTCGGGGAGGGATAACAAGGGGAGAAGTGCCAGATATAGGTGATGGGGATGGAGGCAGAAAACCACATTGCCATGTATGTACCTATGCAACAATCCTGCATGTTCTGTACATGTATTCCAGAACCTAAAGTGCAATTTTATATATATATATATATATATAAAATAAAAAAAGAAAATATAAAACTCAATCATACTCTTCATTAGAAAAAAAATAGCCCACCATCTAGCAAAACTTTCTAAATATGCCTTGTAGAATAAGAATTGTGTGATAAAAGTTGAGTATTTTTCTGGCTATTTTCATGTTTTTTTTCTAAAGATAAGTATTAAGTTTTGGCTTTCTCACTATATAAACATTGTATGTTTATAAAATTAAATCAAAGAGTTTGAAAAACACACAAATAAACACATCAACAACAAAAGATGATTTGTAACTTCATTATGGAAAATCCTCAGGTTACATCTGGGAGTTATAGGAGTAACGCTATCTAGGAACAGGTATTGTGTAAAATTATGTATACGAAGAGGAAGCCAATGTCCAAACTAGGGCCCATTTCTTACTGTAATCTTCTCTTCCTGGGCAGTAAAGGCCTCCTCAAAATCATCATGCTTCTGAAGAAGGGCTTCCGCACTGCCCAGTGAGTTTCCCAGATCCTCGTTTTCCAGGAAAGCCTGTAGAAGAAAGAAAGACACACCTAAACTGTGCCTCACTGGTGAGAAACATTCCTCTTGGCATATCTCTGAAACAAGGACTAAGGCAGGAGGGAACAAGGTGGGAATTAGCACGGATTATGATAGTGGGTAGAGATTAACCTTAAACAGCAGGAGAGCTTCAGGCCTCCTTCCTGATACTCTCACACAATTTTCTCACCTATGTTTCTGGGTCTGTCTACATGAAATTCCCCAACCAATCTAGGCATTATTCTGAGCTCTCAAAACTGCCTCAAGTGCCCTACTCACCTCCACTCTAATGTACCCTGCCTGACTTTTCAGTTTTCTCTTCCTGACCCTTTACCAATTTGATATTTATTTTGCTTTACATTCAATTGTAGTTAAAGCCTCTCTGATAGGTATGTAAGCATTTTTATATGCATTTGTTGATGAGGGAACTGTAGGGCCTTATAAAAAGAGCCCATCTTCTCTTTTCCATGTGGATCACCCCCTAGATCCCAAGACAAGCCACTCCTCACAGGAGTGGTTGTGAGGGAGCTCACAGAAGTCTTGCTGGCAAATGAAGGGTGAGAAAAATGACTTCTAGAGATGGTATGTACCCCTCCCATTACCTCTTGTCTGCTCATCCAACTGTCCACTTGCTCACTGTCTCGGTAGAAGAGGTGAAAGTCCAAGCACTGCTCATACTGATGATGACGCTTGTCCCACAGTTCCAGCAGGGCAGCCCAGTTGTTGGCAAGTATATCCATCTTTGGAAAGAAGGAGATGATGTATATGAAAGATATTTAATTTATTTTATTCTACATTTATTAAGCATGTAATAAATGCAAAGCCATTTGAAGGATACAAAAAGTAAACTGGAAACAGACTTTTAACACTCCAACATTTAAGCAAATGATTGTACTATAAGAAACATGGGACACATTCCATGAAAGAGATAAAACACTGTATGTATAAGGAAATGAAAAAAGACTAATTCTCATTTAAGAGATCCAGGAAGTAGAAGTATGGGAAATAATGGAAAATGTCATACCAAACAGATTTAAAAGATAGGGAATGGGTATCAGGACTTAATGCCATAAGCAAAGGAACTACAAATAATTGTTATATAACATAATGTGAGCCAGAGAAAAGTGCAGTGTCTAAAAAAGTATAGACAGTTGACGAAATCCAAGTTCATAGATCACATAAAACATCACACTGAGAAGTTTGCATTTTATTCTGAAAACAAATAAAAACCATCAGGGAAAGAGAAAAGAGACATTCTCAAACACATGAAAAAGCCTTTGTTTCTGGTCAAGTATATGCCCAATAATTTTTGGCTTATTACACCTGCTGCTATATTATTTCCATCAAAAAAAGCAGAACAGGGCTGGGCATGGTGATTCACGCCTGTAATCCCAGCACTTTTGGAGGCCAAGGTGGGTGGATCACCTGAGGTCAGGAGTTCAAGACCAGCCTGGCCAACATGGTGAAACCCCGTTTCTATAACAACAACAACAAAAACAAACAAAACAACAACAAAAAAAAATTAGCCGGGCGTGGTGGTGTGCACCTGTAGTCCCAGCTACTTGAAAGGCTGAGGAAGGAGAATAACTTGAACCTGGGTGGCAGAGGCTGTAGCGAGCTTCGGTTGGCCGCTGCGCTCCAGCCTGGGTGAGAGAGTGATACTCCATCATCAGCAACAACAAAAGCATAATACATTATCAGAATCCCATAATTATTGAGTTTTCAAGGACTTTGAGTCCTACTTTTTCTTTGACAGAGCCTTGTTAAAAACAAAGCAAAACAAAACAAAACAAAAACTATATTATAATGTTCCCACAGAGTTCTGGGAGAATTTGAAACTTGGTTATCTCAACCTCATCCACGGCACAGTGCTGGAGGCTGTGCTTAGTATCTAGTGAGATGCAAAGAGGCATGAAGATTTTACAAGGAGTGCCTAGACTGCCACTGGCACAAAATCTCTCTGGGTCAGGGGGCAGAGGTGAAGCCCTGTGATGTAGGAGGTTAGGATGATGGCAAAACTGATTTCTTCATTCAATGGAATGCTGGATGTTTAAGATTGTTCTGTTATTTAATGTAAATTTGAAAATCACAGATACAGGAATATCAGCTTAATTTGAGGTTATATAGAGAACAGAAGAACAAGTACAGATGTCAGCCATTACAGGCACTGTGCTAGGCACAGTAGGGGATCCAGAGATGAATAAGGTACAGTCCTCCTAGAGTTTACAGTCTAGAAATGAGAATGAGAAGGTCACAAAACCAGGCATATGTCAGGAGGCAAAAAGGCATGGAGGTTTCAAATTAGGTAGAAGTTAGAGGGTTGATGAAATAAAGGCTCAGAGATGAGGAGGCACACATCGTATCTGGAAAATTTCAAGGGACTCAATTTAGCAAAACAGTATAGTTAAATCTCCACATCTGTAGGTTCCACACCTGTAGATTCAACCAACCATGGATATATAAAATATTTTTTAAAAATTCCACCTGTACTGAACATATACAGACTTTTTTGCTATTGTTCCCTAAACAATACAGTATAACAATTATTCACATTGTATGAAGTATTATAAGTGATCTTAAGATGATTTAAAGTGTACAGGAGAATGTGCATGTGTTGTATGCAAATATTATGTCGTTTTTGGAGCATCTGCTGATTCTGGCACCTGAGAGAGGTCCTTGAACCAATGCCCCATGGATAATAAGTGACAACTGTATATGACAGGAAGCAGTGTAAAAGTTGGGTTCATATTATTAACATGTTTAAAGGACTTCTATCCTTTTCCCATTCAGAGATTATCATATTATTGTGAGATTATGTAATGACTAAATATATAATTGGAATTTCGCAAACTCTGTTAAACTAGATTACCTTTTCCAGAACTTCATCAGAGGCTTCATGACTGGCATCCAGGAGGGCTTGACCAGTCTCAGCAGCAGATTGAAATCGGTCATCATAAGAGTCAATTTCATGCTGTGGTCACAAATCACAATGTCTCAAAATGCAGCAAGAAACCTGGCATTCAGCCAAATCATCTGCCCGCCTCCTTGTACCAGGGAGCCTTTCTTCTCTACCTTATGCTGCTGATGCCTGTCCAGCAGAACTTCCCCACCAGCCACATCTGTTGGCAGCTCATCGGCATTGATTGCAGCTGTCTTCTCCTTCATCCAGCCTGAGAGTTCATCAAAGTCAGATGAGAACCGATGGTACCTGTGGGAAAAGCGAGGTAAAAGACAGCAAGGAGAAAACAGATATGAAAGGACATTGAACAAAGAGTTAGGTTTGGGTTGAGCTACCATGTGTGAGATACTCCTTGTTCTAATCCTATTTTCCCCTTTTCCTGATGTATTTCCTGTTATTTACAGTCAGAGTTTAGTGGTGCAGGTTGTAAGTCCTTCACTCTAGGTTGTATACTTCTAGGGGAGGTGTGTCACTGTAGGATGTGACCCATGGGCATTACATCTCCACCACCTCAAGGTCACACCTACCCCAGAGGTACTTAAAATGGAGTGAGATGCTCACAATGCAGCCAATGAACAATACATGTTGTTATAGAAGTAAGAAGCACCTAGTGGGAAGGAAGAACTGAAATTAGCGTTAGGATTCCTCATGTTTCTGTCTCATCTTTGACTCTATTAATAAGAAACAAGAACTGCAAAGCACCCATTTTAAAAGGCTAAATGCTCATCATTTGATTTTAAATCATAACCATAAGATAAGCACTGTCCTCTGGTTATTTAAGGACGAACCATAAGAAGGAATACTGAAATGAGGCTGGTTATTAGGGGTTTTTGTAAGCTTGTAATCCACATTCAGGAAATAATACTGAAGTTATTTTGAGGCTCTTAAAGCTTGTATTTCATGTATTTCAGTTCCTTAGCTAGAGCTAGATTTTGAAATGTTTTTTCAGTTGGTTTTCCAGTTTTTCGAGCCACTTCATAGCATTTTACAATAATACAAGCAGGGGAAGATGGAAATCTGCAGATGAGTGGAGGTGTGATGCTGATCACAGTAGTCTCCCTTCATATGCAGGAGATACATTTCAATATGCCCAGCAGGTGCCAGAAACCGCAGATAGTACTAAACACTATGTATGCTACATTTTTCCTATGCCTATAATAGAGTTTGATTTATAAGTTAGGCACAGTAAGAGATTAACAACAATAACTAATAATAAAATAGAACAATTAAATAAAATAAGAATTACTTAAACATAACCATTGTGATACTAGGACAGTCAATCCATAACTTAGACTGCTACTAAGTGATTAGCAAGTGAGTAGATACACCGCATGATATGCTGGACAAAGGATTCATCTTCCAGTGGAACAAAGTGGACCAGCCAGACATTTTATCATGCCTCTTAGAATGATAAGCAATTTAAAACTTATAAATTATCATTTCAGGAATTTTTCATTCAACATTTTCAAACTGTGGTTGACTGCTGGTAACTGAAACCACAGATGAGGAGTACAACTACATTATATCAGTCTACAAAGGTCCTCCTTTTGTGACTTAAATCTTTGTCTCTACTGAGCAGGCAGGAGAGCTGATTCCCTCACTATTTGACTCACTTTACTCTTATTTTTGCTCTTGCTATTACATCTGGGCCCTGTAGAGCTAGGTAGAGCAATAAAGAAGAGGGATTTCCCACCAATAAGTAGCCTGCAGTTTTGCATATCTGCTGGTGGCCAGGGCACGAATATGCTCCCAGTTGGAGACCAGATCTTCTTTCATCTGCTGGATCTCAGGTGCATCTGAAGGATGGGAAACTGTCAGCTTCCCTGCTTTGGCACACAACTCCTTCACCTTTGGGATAAAAAGGAAACCTAGTAGGAAATCCAAGTACTCTGACTCCCCTTGGCAAAGCTTTGTGGGAGAGGTATTTTAAAAAATCATATGAATAATAATAATTTATAAATAGACATATGAATATATTTCTATTAATGTACCAATGTATTATATTGATAATTACAGTTCACTAACTACATTTCCATCTCTCATTATGCTAAGTAGTTTACAAAAATGTTCTCATTTTATATTATTCATTTAATAATACCATGAGGTAGCAATTATTCTTAGTTTTCTTTAATGTAAAAACTCAAAGATTAAGTATTTTATTTGCTTAAGATCATTCAACTAGAAAATGTCAGGAGCAAGGTTCTGACCTAAGTCTTTCCTTCCCCACCCCTCTATTCCATTTCCTTAACTTCTGCTGTGGGAGGTAGAAAGACATTTCTGTCCAAGAGATCAAGAAAATTTCAGTAAAGCTGGATCATTTTCACCGCAATCTCTGAGGAGCAGGGTTACTAGGGCAAAATGTGGATATGGGTGGCTTTTCACAAGTGATTAGCCCTTTCATTATATTCAACTATAATCAGATGATGTCTAGGGCTTGGAATTTCATTACCATTGCTAGTCAAATCATGGACTCTATTATTCATTATTAGGGACAAAGACCAAAAACAACAATAAAGAGGAAGAATGAAAGAAAAAGTAGAATGTTGGAAGTTTGCAGAAACTGGACACAGGGCTAGGGCTAAAATCAAATCACAGCAGGTATGGATCTTTCTGTAGGCTGACTCCCCTGCGGACCCTCAGAAGTAATTGGTTTACGTTCTGGCTATATTTGTGAGGGGAAGAAGGAAAGGATGTAAATCATTTAAGAAAATAAGCTTGTTCCAAGTTCTAGTGTGCCTGAGGTTTTCCAGGTTTCAAAAGGAAATCTAAAGGTAGGTTGAGCATTAAGTGTCTTGAAGTTTATTTTAAAATGGGAAGAAAATGTTTTTCTGATCTTGAATACAAAAAGAATCAGGATTCAGTTGCAATAGAACAAAGTGTGGTTAGATGAAAGGATAGAGTCTTGCCAGGGTGTATTTCAGTGAGATTAGGATTCATCCTTGGAGTGTATATATATATATATATATAATTGTGAAATAAATGAGAAAAACACAAGAGAATATAAACATTTGTGTATTTATAAATAAAAATAATTCAAATGAAAGTAAGGTATACCAAGTATCCATGTACGAGTTATGAACTAGAATGAGGAAATATATTCAAGTGCACCATAATTTTTTCTTCATTGAAAAGAGTGAACTTATTGTGCTTTCTGGAGGCATGATATTAGGCAAGACAATCAACAATTGCCTCTTCTAGCTCAAGAGGCTACTCATTTCTCTAACAGCACCTTACCTTGTCACTCATGACTGCAAGATTTCTCTCAAGTCCCTTGTGACTGTGAAACAGTCCTTCAGAGTCAACAAGGTCTTTTCCATAGTCCTCAGAGGTGAGTACAGGTTCCTTCTCCTTGATCCACTGGATGGCTTCAGTCACATCCCTGAAGACATTAACAAGAGCTCCAACCAAAGATAGCATGCATTGCAGGGCAAACGGTCCAACAGAACACATGGCAAAGACCACCCTAGTTTACCCAGGAGCAATTACCCTTTCTTCCTACATACTAGCAAAAAGTAATATAAAGTGTTCTTGCTTAATGGTTATTTCCATTGAGATGTTAAGGACCTGGGCTTCCTGACAGCTGAGCCTCTAGAGGTTTGTTCCATATCTGGGTCAGCTCTTTACAAATGCTTTGCTTCGTCCTAACTCCACCTTCCATCTAATTATTAACCTGATTCCCTTCCCTCTGCAGAGCTTCTGTTCCTAAATCACCAGTGCTATATTTTAAATTATTTTGATCTCCAATCTCTACATCCTTGGCCTTAGAGTGGGTCACAGATTTCTTTACCCTCTCCTTTGCTGTCTCAAAGGCAAGTACATGATCCACCTTAGTCTGAAGTGTTGACCACTAATTGCTAGCAGAAGTAGAAAGAGCCTAATACAAATGACACAGTTTTTATAAAGCACTTGAGAGTTTTCTATAAAGCGGTGGCCAGATCTATACCTTTTGAATCGCTGGAGGTCTGCAGCACTGGACAGAGACTTCTGTCTCTGGAGAGCCAGACCATGGAGACGCTCCCAGGCAGCATTCACATCATCTTGCTTAAACATAATTATGGGTAGCTCAGGATGGTTTTTCTATCAAAAGAAAACAACACTGGAGTTAGACAGAGAAGAGATTATATTTTTAAAAATTTAAATGCTTTTCATTTTACGCTGGTTTATATGTTTTCAGAAGTGAAGACATGCCATCGTAGCCAGACACTGAACTGCATCGTAGCCCTAGCCCCTAGCTCCTTGATGTACATTACCAAAACCTAGAAAAACGATCTCCTTTACCCAAGGGAAAGTGCTCTTTTGGGCAGTTCCTTAGCGAGATTGGGGCATTATTGGCAAGAGACCCTGAAAGTACCCTTTTGTGTTTTGAAACATGAGAGATAAACTCATCCTGTTTCTACTCAATTCAACATACTCGGTCTCCACAGAAGTATTTTATTAACCTCCCAGATGTTGCATCTGTGCCCACAGCAGTGGACCAGCCTATTAGCACAGGCTTTCCAGCCCTGATGTCATTTTTAGTGTTTCACCTTGTCAGTGCTTGAAATCTCCATGAAATCCTGGAAACCAAGGAAAAGAAGAGGAAATTCCTTTTTATGAAATACAATTTAATTTTCTCAAATATTCGTACTGTGGGTCTTAACTTTTTTGTGGTCTTCACACCTTTGAGATCCAAAAAAAGCTATTTTCCTCTTCCCAGAATTATAGAAACATGCTTTCACATATGCTTTTGCAGAACATTTCAGACATTTTTGTAAACCATCCAAAGTAGTGAGATCTGTGAGTACTAGATTAGGCTAGAAGCATCAGTCTGTTTTGATACTTTGCAGTTTTGAGGCATTTCCATAGCCTAAGTCTCCTTATTCTTCCTGTCCATATTTCTCTCCATTTTCATTCCCGTTCTCAAGTTTCTCTAGACAGAATTTTCTATTTTCTCCTTCTCAAGTACATAGTTCTTTCCATTACAGCAGTGTAGAGCAGACAGTATAATGTAACTGTCTCCAATTTATTCTTTCTGTGGTAGATTGGGAAAAAATGCATGCTATTTTGCTGCTCATCCCTTCAATAGGTGGAGTATGTTTCTTCAAATCTTGGATTTCAGATGGTCTTTAACTTGCTTACTGTTAGACTGTAGCAGAAGTAATTTTCTATTCACTCCAGCACCTAGACCTCAAGAAAACTTTCATTTACAATTCTCACCTTTTTGCAACACTGCATGGTCTACTGAATGATGACAGGTCACCCAGAGAAATCCCCCATCATCCTCACCAGGGTCTCAGATATGGGATTGAGGCCACTTTAGATTCTTCACCCCCGCTGAACCACCCGATAACTTCAGACATATAAAAACACCAGGTGAGATCAGGAAAACAGCCCAGCAGAGCAGCTCAACCATCTGACTCACAGAGTCATTAACAAATATGATGCTAAGTTGCTTGAATAGTTAGATAGTTATAGATAATTGAAAAACCCCACAGCAAGAGAAAAGTGATGGAGGTAGAAAATTTAGAAACTACTGGAAATATGGCCTGAAAAAAAATAGGAAAACATAGATTATTTTTCCTACTCCAGCACTCATTCATCCTGAAGTCTTCTTTTTATTAATGCAGGACAATCATCCTCACTATAGAGATGCAATCATAATGAAACTATAAATGGAAAAGCAAAATATAACCAACCATTGGAGTTTATTTATTTTATATGTATATACTTACATATACATTTAAACTTACATATATATATATATATATGTGTGTGTGTGTGTGTCACACACTTAGGTATTTTCTTAAGTAAATAAAAGTAAAACTACTTCCATTCTTTCCTCAATCCTCCCAAATAATCATGTATAATGATAGTATGTATACATATATATATGTATAATGATATTATGTATACATATATACGTATACATAATGATAGCTCAATATTATTTTATATGCTCTGCTACTTTATTTCTGTGCTTTTTTCATGAAGAAAGAGTACCCTATTAACATGAGTAATTAGTGTACTGCATGGTACAGGAGCTGTTATAAATGGCAATAGCTTCACTACCCATTGTGTATTTAATTCCTCCAAACATACACAAACACACTCTTTCTCCCTCTCTCTCTCTCTCAACCCTCCATTTCAATAGACTTGTAAGGCGTGGGTCCATAGGGAAAAGGAAACTGCTCAGAGTATGTGACTCCAGGGACATGCCAGCTTCTGTTTTCTCACAATGCCCCACATCCGTCATATCCCACCTACTAACGGCCAGAAGTTATTCTTAAGGATCAGAACCCTTTCCGCGGAGCGAGTCTTTTGCTCCCACCTCACCTCGGCACACTCATTGGCATATTGGTTCACTTCATTGACTCTCCTCTCTCTAGCTTCCAGGTCCGCTTGGAAGTCTTCAAATTTCTTATGCAGAATTTCTGTCCGCTCCCAGTCTTCACCTAGCTCGACTGATGTCACTATAGCCTCCTGTAGACACAGATAAGTTTATTTAGTTGCCAGCAAATATTTAGGAGTTTCTGCAGGTCAAAAGCTCAAAACCCCTGCTTTCATTCCCAGGATAACTCAAATGGAGATACTGGGGGAAATTGGGAGAAGCTCTCCTGGGAAAGGCCAGCAGCAGAAGTATATTTGTTAAGGTAGCACCTTGGCCCAAAGGAAAGTGTTCTTTCGGGCAGTTCCTTAGCAAGAATGGGGCACTATTGGCAAGAGACCCTGAAAGCTCCCTTTTGTGTTTTGAAACATGAGGGATAATGTTTCTAAGTTAGCATCCTGTTTCTACTCAATTCAAAATATTCAGTATACAGGGAAGTATTTTATTAGCCATTTGCTTATCTAAATCTTGAGTCCTAACTATTGAAGTATTCTTTAAGTATTTAGAAAAATAAAACCCTCCATCATTAGAGGCATTGAGAGACAAAGGATTAGAGAAAGAGCTGTCAGTACTCTCAGCCAGACCCCAGAGTAAGAGCAAAACATAGAAGGAGTTAAAAATCATGGAAGCAGAAGAGGGATGAGCCTAATTATCTTTCAATAGATGGTCTCTCTGTAAGTCTTGCCTTTTCCATATTCAGATCCATATATTCAGACTTACGCCATACAATGTTTACCTCCAGATACCCCTAGATTTTGGCCCCAAATTTCCTCTTCTTCCAAAGAACAAAGGCCGGGAACAGACATCCTGACTTCCTTGTGAATAGTCTGCGGTAATTTGCTTGGGGTACCTAAGACAGAGGAGTGGGAGGCCCTAAGAGCTTGCTGTTTTCAGTTCTTTACCTTGTCTCCAATCCACTCTAAGATGTCAGCACACTTCTGCATGTACTGCTGGAACTGGAGGGCCCGCAGCAGCAGGGCACCCTTCTCCTGGGTCAGCTCCAGCAGCAGGTCCCACAGGCGGCGTAGTTCCTCTATATGGGCCTTTAGGAAAGACGGGCAGAACGACTCAGCCACAGAGGCTGTGATCAGGGAAACGCTCAGAGACTTGTGCAGAAAGGGACCTGGATAAAAATTCTTTCTCTCAATTACACATGCATTCGTTGCTCCACAAATACTTAAAGGAAGAAATAGGATATATATGGAAATAGCTAATAAGCAAAGCCAAATGTGAACTTATATAACAGAACATTTTGTAAAAATGCTTTGGATGGAATAATTATAAACAATAAGATGGGAAGGAGGAAGAAAGTATGGAAAAGTGCTCATATCAACTGAGCCTTATAGAGCAGAAAGATTTTTTTTTTTGAGACGGAGTTTCACTCTTGTTATCCAGGCTGGAGTGCAATGGTGCGATCTTGGCTCACCGCAACCTCTGCCTCCTGGGTTCAAGCAATTCTCCTGCCTCAGCCTCCTGAGTAGCTGGGACTACAGGCACGCGCCACCACGCCTAGCTAATTTTTGTATTTTTAGTAGAGACGGGGTTTCACCATGTTGACCAGGATGGTCTCGATCTCTTGACCTTGTGATCCACCCGCTTCGGCATTCCAAAGTGCTGGGGTTGTAGGTGTGAGCCACTGTGCCCGGCCAAGCATAGCATGTTCTAAGAGCAGCAAGCAGCAAGGGCAAAGGCATAGAAGCAACTTAGCATAAACTGTCTGCCGGAAAGTGTGAGAGCTATAATTTTTATAAGAAAATCATTGGCACCAAAACAGTAAGAGTGTTTTGGGACTACACAGTTTGAGATTCTATAGAGGGCTTTGAATGCCAGGTTAACTCAGAACATTACGTACTACCTGTCTTATATAACTGAAATTGCCATCTATGTCATATCTTCAAGATTCCTATATTTTTTAACTACTCCATTGCTCTGGGTAGCATGTGGACCACATATGTCTTCAAACCTTGCAGTGGTACCACTTGCTATAGCCCCAGTGATTCTGACAGAAATGAAAATATTTTGAACATTTCTCAAATATTTTAATTAATGTAGACATTGGTTACATGCAAAACTGTTCATAATACAAAAGTTAGTTCTATTTTATAGAAATAAACAAGTTTTGAGATTCTTCTTTAAAATAAGATTCTATTCTGGCTAAAATCGGTGTTCCTTGATCATGTTTTGATGACAGAATGGGCTAGAATTGTTATGCTATATATAGAAAGGCCAGACCCAGTTTTAAGAGATATAATGCAAATTTGTTTTGACAATTAAAAAATACATAAACAGCAAAACGTTCACTCATACAAACAAACTGAATATACAATGTTAGCACAAACATTTGAAAGAGTTCACTGATCAAGTCCAAAAATAGCTGTTACATTAAAAATAGGTTACAGAATATAAATGCTTATTGAAATAGTGATGATCTTCAGTTTTAGATGTTCAGAGATTTTCTGAATGCATAGGATTTTAGGAGTTTTTAGAAGTAATAAGAAGGGACAGTTTGGAGAGGTACAATAGTAGTTGTAGGATATGAGGTGTGAAGAGAAAGAGGCATCATAGACAAAAAATATTTTGGAAAACATTCAAATGAGAGAGTGTTCTTTGCTTGGAGAGGTTAAGAGACAAGGACATTGAGCTTAGAGGAAATAATTAGAAAGAACATTGGGGAAAGCTAATTGAACTGGGAAATGTGGAACAGGTTTAGGTGGGCTTGATCTTGAGCCAAATTATCCTGCAGTGCTATAGGAGGAATGTTATGCCATTTAACGACGGCTTTCATATCATAGTTCTCTTCACCCCAAGAAACACAAAGATATCCCATCATTTTTTCTGCCTCAACCCCAGTGGAAGATAACAGGCAGGAATCCTGGTTCTCAAGCCAGCCACCTCAAGGTTTATATCTGATATAATCAATTAAAACCCTGATAACATAATCAATAATTGGAAACTCCTTCAAGGGCCCATACATATACCTTAGTTTCTTCGTGGGCAGAGTGACCCTCCGTAAATCGTTCTTCCCTGGTTTTTTCCAGTTCGGACATGACTCTTGATTTTGCTTGCACCTCTGCTTCAAAGGATTCATGCTTCTGATATTTCCCCTAAAGTTTAGAAATCAGAGTTTTTGGCTAATGAAGCACAGTCTTCATGGGAAATGCCCACTCTAGGTAGAGCCACTAAACACAGGTTCTCAAAGGGTCCTAGGCTCAGTTAGAGGCCATAAAGAGTCTTTTCCTGTCCCCACTGCCTTTAGGAAGTTTTCAGTAAATAATGAAAACTATGTTGAGCCTTATGACCTACGCTGAGCCTAATTGAAGGTTCAATAGACTGCCATAGGAATAAAAGAGGGTAACACACGGTGTCCTTACTCATCAGAAAAGAGGAATAACTGATTTTTTTTGGAAGTAGAGCACAATAAGGAAGATGATAGTTATAGTAATGACTGTTTAGAAAACTCGAGAGTTTTTTTTTTCTTTTTGCATGCTGTGTCTGTTCTTGCAATATATAAATTGATCTACTTAATATAGCACATTATTTTGTTCTTTTTCTAGGTGTTTCATGTCCAAAATCAATTGCTTCTGATTATGACTATGCCACATGATATAATTTTAGGTGAACAGAAAGGGGTAGGAGTTTTCACCAAATTTCTTCTACTGAAACCTCTCATTTGAAGTTAAAAGTCATGAATAACACTTCAGGAAAATAAAACTCCGGTTAACTCATCTTTCTCTGGAGAGCGCCACATGCTATAATTTTAGGTGATCAGAAACGGGTAGGAGTTTCACCAAACTTGTACTGAAACCTCTCATTAGAACTTAAGAGCCATGAACAGCAATTTAGGAAAAACGTAAGAGCCATGAATAGCAACTGAGTTAACCAGGTTTTTTGTTAACCTGATTAACTCTTATCTTTCTGAGAAGAGTGGATAACAGTTGTTTCAGAAGCATTGATGACTCTTCACTCTATTTCCCTTCTTAACATCCCAAAATATCAAAATCACATGGTTTGTCAGAAATTTCTTGAATTTGCAGTTGATGGTTTGCTTGTAGATCAATTTCAGATGAATATTATAACCATCAAATTCTGTATAGAACAAATTTCCTTTGCAAATAACACTCCGATGTTTAAGAAATTGAAGACATGGACTATTTAGAGACAAAATTTCTGTCCCTAACATGTAGTCTAATCTTTCTGTTACATCACCCCCACTACAGTTAACCAGATATACACTTAAATTACCATAATGTTTGTTCTGGATCTGAAAAAAATTGATGTGATTTTTTACTTTTGGCATTGATGAATGCTTGACTGTGAAAATACATAAAGTATCCTATGCTTTTATCAATAAGCAATATCCTTGGTTAATGATTTAAAACAATACAGGTTCTGAATGTAAGTTCATTGTAAGAAACAGTTCTGTGCTTTCAATAACTGAAAAATTGAAAAATTTGAAAAATCATATTTTGTTTGGTGATTATGTTTTCAGTCTCACCTCTCCAACTTCATAAGGGAAAATGCACTTTTAGATTTTCTCTTAATTCAGTTCTTTAACTTTCCAGTCCACTGACTTATTTTTGTTTCTAAATGGAATCTAACTATACCCACACGTACCCATTATCATTAACATAAAGAAAAACCTACTTCCCTCTCTAGAGATCTTAGGGTTTGCTCTGGGGCAGTCAAGAGAACTGAGTGACCTGTATATTAGTTGGGTCTTCATAGCTCTTATCATTTAAAATCTTGACTTTCTCCATGATCCACTTCCCCAGATCATCTGCATCTCGCTTGAAAACTTGTAAGTGGTAGGACTCCTCAAGCTTCTGACCCCTCTCAGCGACCCGCTCCTTGAACCTTTGATACCGAGTCAACACCTCCTGACGCCTCTCCTGGATCTCTTCTGCTGTTTCCAAAACCTTTGGCCCACTGCTCTCCACAACCTGCAAGTTAAAAAGCTTCTGTTTGTTGCTAGTTCTCAAATATTTAATGTGTTGCCCCGTTTAAATGGGTCAAGGCATTTACTCATGTTGGACCCGTGTTCAGATATCCCGAAGCCTGTAAGTGACTATTGTTAGAAGGGCTGTAGTATATTTATATAATTTTTAACCCAATAGAGTTACTGTTTAGGTAAATAATTCTTGATCATCCAGAAGACTCTCCCTAATTTTTATATAAATTTGTGCTAGGATTTAAGTTCTATAGATAGAATTAAATTGGACTGATCATGTAACAAGTTTAAATTAGCAAAATCACAGAATTTTGGATAGATAAAAAGAAATATAATGTTATTGCTTTCAAGGGCTAAAAAGGTGTTGACAAGTGCTTATTATTTTGAACGTAATTTAATAATTAAGAATGGCTTGTATTAATTTAGCTAATGATATATGCAACAGTTTGAAAATTTTGTTTTCTTCATACTTAAAGCTCATATTCTGTTTACTCTTTATTTGCTTTCTCACAAAAACTATAAATCAAAAGTTCAGCCATCTTCTACCCAAATATCACACAAATTTCAAATTATTAGCATGTCTGCAATTGGTTTTTGAAATATGAAACCTTTTACTGTCAAACAATATATAAGTATCTTTTTCCCACAGAGGGAGCCAACCTGTTTGTGAAAATATCCAGCAAAATCACCATAGGCTTCACCTTCATTCATCTGGATATGAACATCATTTTCCCTAGCCTCCTTCAGCCAAAATGTTTAATATAGAGTTTAAATTTTAGTCTCCTGTTATTCATCCTTAGTGTAATTGGTACTTTGTGAATTGCTGTTACTGGCATGGCTATAGAATTAGATCATTCCATGGAGACTCACATTGTTAGTGGATATTATTTTGCTTCAAGTTACCTAGTTATTCTCTATGGGAACCAACTCAAGTCCTTACTGGGCTTTGGTGCTGCACAGACATAAGCTCAAGGTTATTGTTCACAAAAACAAGTTAAAATTATCTACTTGTTAAAACCCAAAATAATTATTAATGTTCCTGGGAAAGATAGTACAGAAATTTTAAAGGAGACAGCTTTCATAATAACATTAATGACAAACTGAACAATTGAGAAATATGTACTCACTGTTTCCTTTGTAAATTGCTCCATTTTTCCTAAAGATTAGAACCTGGCAAGATAAAATGTGTCAGAGAGAGAGAGAGAGAGAGAGAGAAATAATTCACATGGAACTGTCTAGTCCAATTCAAGTAGAAATACAGAAACGTTAAGTATGTGGGGAAAAAAAAACAACTCTTGCTTGATCCTAGAATCCCACCAGTCACAGACAATCAACATTATCTTTAGAAGACATATTCAGCTGAGGCAACTGCTAGCTTTACAGATACTGGGTGACTCAGCAGTTTTGGGAGGCTCTGGCTATCAAAGTTACTCAATATGACTTCAAAAAATGAAAGTAAGGTTTTTGGATGAAAAATTAAGGGAAAAAACCCCACATATACAAACTAATGAGGTCACAAAAAATTGGAAAATAGGGCTGACTTCTAATATGTATGGTACAAATCATCCTATTTTATGTATTAATTTTAATGAAGAACAAAAGGCAGTATACGTTTTTTCCATAGGCATAGTTGTGTTAGACTAACTTACAAAAGTGAAGCAAACAAGCAAAAAGAAAAGAGTAGGGTGGTCTCAGACCTTTCTACAAGGCTTTGGGGCTATCCATGACAAACTTCATTCCACTGTAAATACAATTTGAATAATCTAATTTCCATGATATACCGGAGAATATTTTGATTCTACATTTGTGGTTTCCCCTGTTCTTTGATGTCACCGAAAAACTGAGAGTCCTTTCCATTTTCTTCTTGAAAGCCTGGATTACTTTACTTTTCCATATAGTTTTATTATATTCAAGTCAAATTTAGTAGTAAAGGCAGGAATGTAATTTTAGAGCATGTGCTAAAACACATACACACTGAGGAACATTTGTCTGAAGTTGGGATAAGGAGGGGATATTATTTTATCTTTATCTAAGAGAAAAGAACCAACATCTATGAAATTTTTAGATGATATTAAGATGATCAGTTTACATTAATTTCTAATCATTAAAATTTCTGTGAGGCAAGTACTGAGAAAACAGTCCCTAAAAAACAACAACAAAAAAAGGTTTTATTCTATGGTTATCCGGTTTGAACGTATTTAAATAGTTAAATCCGTATCAATATGACTATCATGGCACTCTGCTACTCATTTTTTTAGACAATCTTCTCTTAGTCAATCAACATTATTCATTCCGTTTTCCTGTTCCAGAATCATCTTACCAAGAATGCCAAATATGATAACCTTGTGACCAAAGAAATAGTATGAACCATTGTGAATAGTGCTGCAATAAACATATGTGTGCATGTGTCTTTGTAGTAGAATGATTTATAATCTTTTGGGTATATACCCAGTAATGGGATTGCTGGGACAAATGGTATTTCTGGTTCCAGATCCTTGAGGAATCGCCACACTGTCTTCCACAATGGTTGAACTAATTAAAACTCCCACCAACAGTGTAAAATTGTTCCTATATCTTCACATCCTCTCCAGCATCTGTTGTTTCCTGACTTTTTAATGATCACCATTCTAATTGGCATGAAATCATATCTCATTGTGGTTTGGATTTGCATTTCTCTAATGACCAGTGATAATGAGCTTTTTTCTTATGTTTGTTGGCCACATACATGTCTTCTTTTGAGAAGTGTTTATTCATATTTTTTGCCCACTTTTTGATGGGATTTTTTTTTCTTGTGAATTTGTTTAAGTTCCTTGTAGATTCTGGATATTAGCCCTTTGGAACCAACCGAAATGCCCATCAATGATAGACTGGACAAAGAAAATGTGGCACATATACACCATGGAATACTACGCAGCCATAATAAGGGATGAGTTCATGTCCTTTGCAGGGACATAGATGAAGTTGGAAACCATCATTCTCAGAAAACTAACATAGGAACAGAAAACCAAACACTACATGTTCTCACTTATAAGTGGGAGTTGAACAAGGAGAACTCATGGACACAGGGAGGGAACATCACACACTGGGGCCTGTCGAGGGTGGGGGATTTAGGGGAGGGATAGCATTAGGAGAAATACCTAATGTAGATGATGGATTGATGGGTGCAGTAAACCACCATGGCACGTGTATAACTATGTAACAAACTTGCACGTTCTGCACATGTATCCCAGCACTTAAAGTCTAATAATAAAAAAAGAAAAGAAAAATGCTTACTAATTCTATAATGTTTATGAGAAAAATAGTATGGCTCAATCAGCAGAACTGAACATACAGAAATAAAAGTGTCTTTTCAACATATGTGTTGGGAAAATTGCATATTCACATGAAAAATAATGAAATTGGACTCTTTTACTATGTACAAAAATCAGCTGAAATGGGATTAAATACTTAAATTACAACCTGAAGCTGTAAAACTCCTTGAAGAAAACCAGGAAAAAGCTTTATCACTTTTATAATACATAATGAAAATTATATATTTAGATTTATTTTATATAATTTTACAAAGGCGGGAGTAATTTGGAGGGCTGTTGTATTTGGCCATGGCTATCACCTCTGGGAGAGTCTGTACTCTATGTGGTAGTTTAATCAGCACTGAACAGCTTGCCTCAGACTCTGCTCAGGCATCAGAGCAAAGTGATCTGTTTGGTCTTGCCAATTACTTCTTGTATATGGTACGAGAAACAAAGGCAACAAAAGCAAAAATAGACAAATTGAACTACATCAGACTAAACATCTTCTGCACAGCAAAGAAAACAATCAATAACAAAAAAAGTTCACTTATGGAATGGAAGAAAATATTTGCATATATCTAACAAGGAGTTAAAATCCAAAATATACAAGGAGGTTCTTCAAATCTAAAGCAAAAATGAAAATTAGAAAATGAGCAAAGAACTTGAACAGACATTTCTCCAAAGAAGGCATACAACTGGTTAACAGGAAGAAGAAAAGATGCTCAACATCACTAATCATCAGGGAAAGGCAAATCAAAGCCATACTGATAGAATGGCTATTTTCAAAGGAAAAAAACATGATGAGGATTGCTGAAAATGTGGAGAAGTTGGAATAATTGTACGCTGTTGATAGAAATGTAAAATTGTGCAGCCACTGTGGAAAACAGTGTAGCAGTTCCTAAAAACTAAAAATAGAATTATCATATAATCTAGCAGTCCCACTTCTGGGTAATATCAAAAAGAATTAAAATCAGGATTGTAAGGAGGTATTTGCACTCTCGTGCTTTTATGTTTATTGCAACACTATTAACAAAAGTCAAGAAATGTAAACAATTGAAATGTCTATGATAGATGAATAGATAAAAAAGTGGCATCTATATACAATTGAAAGTATTAGGTCGTAATAACAAAGGGAGTCCTGTCGTATATGGCAACATGACTGAACCTTAATGAAATTATGCTAAATCAAATAAGCCAGTCACAGAAGGACAAATACTGCATGATGCCACTTTATATGAAGTATAGAAAATAGTCCAACTCATAGAAACAGAGTAAGTGGTGCTTGTCAAAGGCTGACGGAAGGAAACAGGGGCATTAAATAGGTATGAAGTTTTATCCATGAAAGATGATTGAGTTCTAGAGCTATGCTGTACAACGTTGTACCTTTACACAATATTGTATTAATGTTAACAATACAATATTATACACTTCAAAATGTATTAAGAGGATAGATCTCACATTAAGTTTCTCACCACATTAGAAAAAAAAATTGCATAAGAATCATCAGAGTCTTTAGAGCAAAATTGCAATATGGAAGTCCACAGGAGACATTCAGGGAAAAGGTACGATACATAAAAACTGGTGATTTCCTTCAGTTTTCTGTCATTGCAGGAAGCAGAGATTCATGAGAAGTTGGAATAATTGTAAAGTTTGCTTGAACAGTACTCTGGCTGCTACTCTGGCATTTGATGACTTAATATTCAGTCCCACCCTGCACTCAATGTCCCTTGAAACTAACACTGATTCTCCAGTCTCTAAGCATTGTTTATGATTATTAGTCCATGTAACAGGGTACGTCCCTGAGATAGATGGAAGAGCATGATGAAAAAGTCTTATACCTTGATGGCTTAACACTTGGACCTCTTACTTTCTTCTTGTACTTCTACAATCTCCCGAGAATATTCATTGGCTCTGATCACACAGAGACCTCTATTTAAAAGGACTCAGGAAAACAAAATGCATGATAAAAACCATGGAAGTATAAAAGGAGGTACAATCTATAAAACTGCATGCTCCAAATTCCCATCAATGACAGACTGGATAAAGAAAATGTGGCACATATACACCATGAAATACTATGCAGCCATATAAAAGAATGAGTTTATGACTTTGCAGGGACATGGATAAAGCTGGAAACCATCATACTCAGCAAACTATCACAGGAATGGAAAAGCAAACACTGCATATCCTCGCTCATAAGTGGGAGTTAAACAGTGAGAACACATGGACACAGGGAAGGAACATCACACACTGGGGCCAGTCATGGGGTGGGGGGCGAGGGGAGAGAGAACATTAGGACAAATATCTAATGCATGTGGGGCTTAAAACCTAGATGATGGGTTGATAGGTGCAGCAAACCACCATGGCACATGTATACCTATGTAACAAATCTTCACATGAATTCAAAAACTTAAAGTAAAAATAAAATACAATAAATAACTGCATGCTATGTGACATAAATTGGTGCTGAGAGGTTACAGGAGACACTATAGAGTTGGTTACAGACAGAATAATTAAAGAGAAAACAGAAAAAAGTGTTTTATTTTTTGATTAGAGATTTGCAAACTTGAGTAATAAGTAAATTTTCAAGTAAAGTTAATGGGTAAACAATCTTAGAGGACCTGAAGTGAAGTTAAAGTGAATATAGTTGACTGAAAAAAAAGTAAATAAACTTTTCAGTTTTTGAATTGTATTATCTAAATGCTCTGACCCATATAGAAGTCAAAAATTAGAGAGATTTTAAAATGAGAATTACGTATTTAGCAGTATTTAATACAGTTTTACAAGGGCAGGAATGATGTGGAGGGCTGTTGTATTTGGCCATGGTTATCACCTCTGGGAGGGTCTGTATTTTACACAGTAGTTTAATCAACACTGAACAGCTTGCCTCATCCTCTGTTCAGCCATCAGAGCAAAGTGATCTGTTCGATCTTCTCCTGGACTCAGAAACTTTAAGAGACGCTTTATATCCCAAAATTCTAAAGTCTTCTCAAGTGGAATCACTAAAATCCATAGCTGTTTTCTGTGGATCTTTTAGAGTTCGGCTTTTTCTGCTGATTACCAATAAAGACAAATATTTTAACTTAAATGTAAAACTAATTTTTCTCATAGAAGTGTCATTATTTTATTATTATAAATATTTACTTTTTGTTTCTCTAGAAATAGTTTTCATTTTAAAACCTCTCCAATTTTGATTTCTAACTGGGTTAGAATAGTAGATAATGTCATTCAAATAATTTTACAAGGCCTTTTGCAGTTTACTGTAGCCACTTTGATTTATCACTTTAGGTTTTCTAAGGTTGTTTATCCTTTGACTCCCGCTTACAGAATTGTAAACTTGAGCAATATATAAGTTATCCAACGTATATTTTGCTCAAGTTTGTAATTCTCTAATCAAAGAAATAGAACTCTTTTCCTATCTTAATCGTCTCTCACTTTCTTATTTTATTGTTTTTCTGTTAACTTATTTTGTTTTACTGCTCTGAGTAAGGAAACCCTAAATGGGGTTTTAATGCAATTAACTATGTAATTGAAATTGGAAGACAGCTTAGGCCAATAGAAAATACATTGCACTTGAAGCTAAACTATCTGGTTTAAATTCTGGTTCCAGAATTTAATGATCAGATGATTATTGAAAATTACTTGAAATTTATTAAGCATATAATAAGGATAGTAATGACCAATAACTAGTCCAGAAAATCATTACATGGCTCAATTTAGGTGGCAGACTAAACAGCACTTTGCATGTAAGTCTACATAGTAATTATTATTATAAACTGATTTGAATAATGCCAACCACATATATTTATGCGCTTAAATTTATACATTGACTGAATCATTCAATTTTGAAAATCAAAATGTAAATGACATGGATCCGATATGGGATAATTTCTCATAAAGCTACCTACTTATCTCTTAAAGTATAATTTTGCAATGTATCATTAGCATATCTTGCATAAAATTGCTTCATGCTCCTGTCCACTAATAATTATCTCTGATTACAGCAACCCTGAAGAGAATTATCTCAACCTAAATTATCAGAAGCTTTACACAACAAGCATACTTGGTGACATGGTCCCACTCAGGGAAATAAACTTAAAAAGAGCTCAGTGAAAGAATATAATTTCTCATTTGAGTAGAGGCAAGTAGAAAACAAAGCCAAGTGTGGAACTAAACGTATCGTTGCCTTCAAGGTCATGACTAAACTATGAAGTTTAATTACTATATTTATGGTACTAGATTCTCAAGATATTAATGAAAGCCCTATTTACCTTCTAGGTACATGTCAGTCATACAAATCTAAGTGGATTACCTGTTGTATAGCTTCATTTTACTATTTAAAACTGTCTCCATGGCCATGTGCTGTGACTCATGCCTGTAATCCCAGCACTTTGGCAGGCTGAAGCAGGCAGATGACTTAAGGTCAGGAGTTCAAGATCAGCCTGGGCAGCACGGTGAAACCTCATCTCTACTAAAAAAACAAAAATTAGCCAGCCATGGTGTTGAACACCTGCAATCCAAGCTACTCAAGAGACTGAGGCACGAGGTCTGCTTGAACCCAGGGAGGCTGAGGTTGCAGTGAGCAGAGATCATGCCACTGCCCTGAGGGACAGGGCAAGATTCCATTGTTTTTGTTTTATGTCTCTAAGTGCAAATATACTATACATCTTATCATAATGCATTCTCTCCCCAATCCTTGCCATTCTCTGTTGAATAACATGAAAATAGTCTGAGTTTCCCTTTCTACAATGTATACCTTCGAGAGATAAAGACTGTCTCTAATTATTCATTTACCCATCCAGAAAACTATTATAGAGAGTTTCTATGGGCAAAGCATTCTATTAAGCATTGGGAATGTGGAGATGAATAAAGTAAGATACCTTCTTTAAAGTAGCATACAGATTAGAGAGACATAAGATACATAAACTGTGACATAAGGTATAAAAATCATGCCATATAGAGGGTCCAAACGATGTGTTGTAGAAACAGAGAAATGTGTGTTTACTGCAATATGAATAGGCTGTAGAAGACATCATGGGAGAGACAATATTTTATGACTCTTGCTGGATTAAAAAAATAATAAACCAAGGACCTGTGTATGGTTTTATCCTACTTTCTTTGAATTCTATGATAAATCAACCTCTGAGGACATTTACTAAGTCCACAGAGATAGTAAGAATGACTAAACATCATTTACTACCTCTACACCAAAAAAGGAAGCACAGCAGCAGCAAACACTGAAAATGTTAATGTAAGTATTTCCATAAATAATAAGATATTACGTGATAATTAAGAGGTGTGTATTGGTCTTATTTGAGATGACGTGTGAATATCATTGATTAGAGCACCGTGCTTTTTTATTGCTTCCTTTATCTCTTTATTCTTCAGACTACAGATAATTGTGTTGAAGAATGGTGACAGCACTGCAAACATTCGGCTGATGTTTGTGTTCCAGAAAAAGGAGTACTTGGCAGAGAAGAGCAGGTACCTCAGGGCTACACTTCCAAAAAAGATTAAGAAAATAGCAAGTTGGGAAGAACAGGTAGAAAATGCCTTTTGGCATTCATCAGCAGAGAAGTTTCTTAGGATTGCTGCAATAATCTGGACATAAGCCAAAGTCACCAGCATTATAGCTGTATGATCTCTACAGCACGTACAGTGTCCACAAGCTCGATTAATACAACTGTGCCAGTGTCCACACGTGCTAGATTCAGGTAAATGAGGAGCAGGAGGGTAAAAAACAAAAGCCAACCTCCTGCAAGCAAGCAAAGCCAGTGAATACACATTCAATCACTGCTGTCCGATTCTTATTTATCATCTTCTCAGCTGTGAGGCAAAAAAAGAATAAAAGAGGCTCTAGTTTAGAAAACTAATTGGATATGCAATGTATTACATTTTCATTTGCTTATTCAAATATTTAGCAAGTGCTTACTATGTTCCATGTACTGTATAATGTGCCAGAATAAAAAGAGTCACCATTTTAAAAGCCAATATTCTAAATACATAAATTGCTGCATTTGTCATAGCCAGCCACATCATGAGATTCACCTCTGGCAGAGGTGACAACAGAGTGAAACGGACTCCATGAGGGTCTTACCTTTGGTGGTTTAATGCTCTAGTTTGTGCTAGTTGGCCTCCTGCCAGGAGATGCCACTTTCCAGAGAACATCAGCTGTAAAAATTTGATTAATAAATGCAGTGTAATTTTAGGTAAAATAAATATATTTAAAGTTAACAGGGAATAAGTTAGCGGCTTCTGTCCTTTCCAAGCCAGAAGGCACATTTCCTTAATCCCATGTATTCACTTAGAGCAAATTTATAAGGTAAGAGGAACATTAACACACAATGAACTTTTTTTTGTCCGTTTTATTTTCTCTTGTTTTTCCCTCAGCTTGGAATTTTTTTTTATTACATGCATGAACACACACACACACAGAGCTAGTAAAATTACTTTATGTTCATAATTTGAAATGAAGGTATGTTTAATCACAGAAGGATTTAAGGCAGGGTAATAAAGCAATCAAATTTAAGTTGTAAGAATAGCTCAGTTTGCAGTGGAGAAAGAAGCTTGAAGTTGAGAAAGTATGCATGTAAGACAGGTGGTGTTAGCTATATTAAGTTTTAGGGATATTGATAATATTTAAGAAATTACTGTTTATTACAAAACTTAAAAGTAGAGAGGATGGAGAAAAAACGGTGCGACCCTTTCACATAATGGAGCTTTATGTGTATCAGCTCTGTAACAATATTGCACTTAAAATAGCATAAATTAGTCAATTAGAAAAATAATGACATTTTTTCATGTCATTTGAAGAACACTAAACATACGCTACTTAACCTCAGTGACACTTCTTGCATTTCCTTTTCCCCTCTGTCCTCCTGTTATTAAACTAAGTAGTCTCTGAAGCCTTTCTTTTACCCAGACCCCTGCACCCACAATCAACAGCTTGTCTCTGATTTTTCTTCTCTTCTGTAACCCAGACTTTTATTTGATAACATTAACCCTTTTTACATGATCTCTCCTTAACTTTTGCCTTTCTGTTTGATTTTAAAATATCATAAGATTTAGGGTTAAAAGTAATGAAAGGATTGTGGCACAAAGATGGGGAAATCACACTGACAGCTATAGGATTTGTTCTGGCAGGCTAGAGAAGGGTGAAAATGGATTAACATTTGCTCAGTAATAAGCTTTATCCTATTACGACTTAATCATGAGCCCTGGAGGAAAAAATCACTTTTTGTGAAGCATGTATGATATGAAGACTCAGCAAGAGAAAGAAGCATCCATGAGGTAGGATAAAAAAGAGTTCATAATCCTAAAAGCCAAAGGAAAAGAGTGCTTGAAAGAGCCGTTGCCTAATACAATTGATCGATTGTCTAGAAAAATCAGAATGCAGCATGGTGGTATGTTGGTCTATTCATTCAGCAAATAATTTTTATGTTTATTACGTAATATGTACAATGCATTTGATCACAGTGAATGCAACATATGGGCTTTTTATTTATCATGAAAAAACTGATTATTTAATGCGTAATTAAATTGCTTACTGATTAATACTTGGATACTCAATTTAAAAATTTGAGTCATTTTTCAACTATAGAAGCCAGAGACACCATGGATAAAACCTAGTCTTTTCAAAGGATGCTTTTTGAATTATCACGTCTTACAGACAAATATTTTGATTGCTTTAAAATTAAAGTAAATGCTTATGCAGAACATTTCAACAAAATCAATTTACTTTAAATAACTTGAGTGGTAGAAAGTTTAATAAAGTCAGATTGAAAAATATGTCTAGTTGAATAAAGATTAAATAGAAGCGATTGATTTTAGCTATTAGTGAAATTTTTTTTTGGCGAGCGTTGGGAAACCAGTTTCAATAAAAGGCTGATAGAAAAAGACAGATGGCTGATAACTGAAGGTGAAGAGGAACCAGCAACTATACAGAATCTCAACTAAAAGATCTTACTTGAGGTCCCTGGTCTTACCAAAAAAATGTCTTAGCTTGACCTATATGCTTTTTTATAGCTTCTTTTATTTCTTTATTCCTCAGGCTATAGATAATGGGGTTGAAGAAGGGAGACAAAACTGCAAAGGCCAGAGCAATGGCTGTATCCCAGAACAAGGAGTAGGTGGCAGAGAAGCGCAGATACATGAGAGCCACACTGCCAAAGAAGAGCAAAAAGACGATGAGGTGAGAGACACATGTGGAAAATGCTTTGCGGCGGCCTCCAGCTGAACGAATCTGTAGAATTACAGCCACGATACCAATGTAGGACATGAAGATGAGCATCACAGCTGTAATAATCTCCACTGCATGGATGACATCCACTACCTGAATCATGACGATGGCTCGTGTGTCTGTGCAGGCCAGGCGCAGCACTGGGAGGAAGTCACAGAAGATATGCTCAAGGTGATTCGAACCGCAAAATGGCAGTGTAGAGATCCAGACAATCTCAGGAAGGGGTGTGATAAAGCCACAAACACAGCAACTTAAAGTCAGTTGGGCACATAGCTTGAGGGTCATGATAGTGGGATAATGAAGAGGGCTGCAGATGGCCAGGTAGCGGTCAAAGGCCATAGCTGTCAAGAGACACACCTCACTGATGCCGGTGGAATGGAAGAAATACATCTGCAGGAGACAACCATTGAAGGAAATGCTCCTTCTCTCACTAAGCAGGCTAGAGAGCATCTTTGGGATTGTGGCTGTGGTATACCAAATCTCCAGGAAAGAAAGAGCACTGATAAAAACATACATGGGAGTGTGGAGGTGAGTATTCAGATGGACCACTGTGAGGATGACCAGGTTTCCGACAACAACGAAAGCATAGATGAAGAGCAGTGGAACAAAGCAGACCACAGACTTAATCCAGGAATAAGGGAAAGCAGAGAAGATAAATTCCTGAGCAATGGTTCGATTGGGGCTCTCCATCTCCAAGCTGGAAGTGAGAGCTTCAATTTCCAGCACACTCAAGCCTTCCAGGAGGCATCGACTATTGGTTAAAGAAATACACTTATAAGAAGCCAGCCTCTGGATAGAGCCCTGTAATGGGGATACAAAGGGAGGCAAGGAAGAAGGATATGGTCCATATTCCATAGTTACTTACAACTTAAGTTGCCATGTGGAAAAAAAAATCAGAAAACACAGTCAATATTTTGGATGTGAGATTCTCAAATATTAACATGCATCAACATCAACTGGATGGCTTGTTAAAACTCAGATTGCTGGTCCTCATAACGAGAGTTTGTTCCTAATATGTAGTTCTGAGGCAGGGCCCAAGAATGTTCATTTCTAACAAATTTTCAGACAATAGTGATCCTGCTAGTCAGGGGACCATATTTTAAAACCATTTTGTTTAGGCAATCATAGAATTAGACAAAGCATTCAAGGAATCACATATAATTAAGATGACATTCTTTTCCATATTTAAATCTCATCTTCCCACACTGTTCCAAATTTTTTTCTCAAGCTCCCAGTTTATTGGATTCTTGACATATGATTTGAATGGCATATTTTTTATAATAAAGACAAAGCCATTACTGGTGGATTCTTTCAACCCTCTTACTTTCTCTAATAACTCTCCCTCTCTTCATATGTATATTCTTAATCATAATTCAGAGAATATTTGGAGAAGAAAAGCTATAGAAATAATCATAAGTTATTTTACCTTCTTTTAAAAGATGGTCCATTCTATCTCCTTTGCTTCCTTCTCTTCTACATCTTCTTGGTCAGGAGATCTTGAAGGGGTTTTGTACCAGAAGACTTTGGTCAAATGAAGTAATTCATGAAAACTACACTAATAAATAAATGCTTAATACAGTTATACAGCTGCTCTGGCACAATTGAATGGGGTAGTTGGAAGGGCAGAGCTGCAGTGCCCTGTAGAATACAATTTAAACTGTACACATTATAGGATATTGTCCTATTAATTTATTCTCTTTTCAGAATGATTTACTTTCTCTATCTCTTCTGCAATTAAACATGCATATTTCTTCTTATCTTGGGATAAAATGCTGTTTCTATTCAGATTATTTCCCTCCTTCGTAACAACTGCAGTATTTTTCTAATTTATAAATGGTATTTATTCTATTCATTCTTCTTTGAATCTCTTTGAATAATTTATCCACACTCAATTTCCCATATCTCCTTTTTAAGGTATACCAGCAACTTTCTGATTGAAATTTAATGGCCTCCCTCTGTCTTCATTGCCCCTAACTTCCAAAGGCCAATTGCCCAATGCGTGATCTCTCTCCTTTTTTTTCCTATTTGATGTCACACTATCCTGGTTTTCCTTATTGATTATTCAAATTTTTTTATCCCAAGTATAAAGATAAACCCAAATTTTGTTATCATTTTATCTTTTCTCTATATTTCCTTTCACATAGAAGAATCTATTGTTTCGAGATCTTATTTATTCAAGATTATTTATCAGCTTGTATTGGCCTTCTATTCTCCATAATTATTATGACTCCAGAATTTCTTGTCTTTGATATCTCTCATGAGTTCCACATTTTTTTTCAGAAATCTTACTTAGAAACCTCACTTTGACCCAAGTGTACGTCTTTACCTATTATAGGCTGTTAAATTGTGTCCCCTGAAAATTTATAGATTGAATTTCTAACCCCCAGTATCTCGGAATGTGACTGTACTTGGACATACAGTAAAGAGGTAACAAAGTTCAAATGAGGAAATTAGGATGGCCCTTAATTCAATAGGACTAGTGTCCTTATGAAAAGAGGAAATTTAGACAGTTTCGGAGGGAGAACCATGTGAAGCCTTGGTGAGAAAACAGCCACCTACCAGTCAAGAAGAAAGGAGTCAAAAGAAAGCAACCCTGCTGAAAACTCAATCTCAGACTTCTGGTCTTCAGAATTGTGAGAAATTAAATTCCTGTTGTTTAAACCACTCACTCTGCAGTTCTTCTTGTGGCAACCCTTGCAAACAAATACAACACCCTCACTCTCAGCACTAAACAAGATTCTCTCACTAACTTTTAAAGTTTTTGTCCACCTGGATAGCAACTGCACTCATTTTATGTCTATTATTCCTTATGCTCTAAAACCAAATTAATCATCAAGTTCTGTCCAATTTACGTATTTCCAATTTACTATATTTCTAATATCTTTTACTCCACTCTTTTTATCCTGATTGGATTCCCAGTCATAGTGTGTATAGTATTGCAATGAGTTTCCAGAAGTTTCTGCATCCAGTCTTAGTTTTGGCTACCCAAGCCTCCATTCTCTAAAAGTCAGTTTTGTGAAGCATTAGTGTCCTCTTGTGACTCTCGTCTCAAATCTATAGTTAAGTGTCATTTTCTCATCATTTTCTTCATCCAAATTGTCCCTTCTTTATAAGTGAAACAATCTCAAATCCTCTAGGGTAACTCTTTCCTAATCACTGAATCAGGAAATAATAAATTCCCTTTTAATGTCTGGCAATGATCAGTGTCTTGCTTTCTATATGCTTTAGGAAATGGAAATTTATTAATAACTTCCTATTTATATTAGCTATGCATGCATTTGTTACTTGACTATGTGACTACATTCCATCAAACTCCTATTTTTTTTTTTTACACATAAAAGCTAGCATCATCTTCCTTTAACATGGTCCTAAAACTGATTTGTTGTTATTTTCTGCAGAAAATAGAGAGACCTTGTCTCCTATTGCTATGGAAACCTGCAAATTATCTATCCAGTTTAGCAAAACTGTTATTTCAAACATGTAACATGTTTTTCTCTCTGAACATTCCTAAAAAGAATCTCTCCTTCCTCTCCCTTCCCCTCTAATTTCTGAATTTCTGCCTCCATTTTTCCTAATTTCTACATGTTCTTTTCTAGTTTTAAAAATATGTGTGTGTGTGTGTGTGTGTGCATATACATATAGAGATGAGTGTGTGTATTTTATATATATATATATATATATATATATTCCTATAAAAGTACTTTTCAAGTGTTCTTGAATTTTTACATACTCATATGATTTTTTCACAAGTCTTGATGTCTCTAAAAGTAGTCACCACATCTAACTATGGCCCTCAGAATAGGGTTTTGCAAATTGAATCAGGCTATGAGTTCAAGAAAGTGTCTTCCGAGCAGACCCAGACCTATTCCCTAGTCTTTTGAAGAGAGACAATTATGACAAAGAAATAATGAGGAAGATTTAAACCAAAAAGAAATACATTCAACTTTACCTATCGAACACCATCTACATGCAAAACTGAGTAATAATAAGTCTAGCACAAATGTCAGTGATACTAAATGTCCAACATATAATTGGAAATCTCACCTGATTTCTGCAACATTTATTTCTGAAATATTTCAGAAGTCAATCAAATGCTGATTTGTGGTTTTAAAGATATCCTTTGAGTTTTGACCCTATTTGAATCCCACCCATTTCCTAGGACATTTAGTAACCGAAATCTTTACACTTTGTATTAACGTGCCCTATAATACTCTTTACTAAGACGTCCTCACTCAAAACCTTCCCAACACCTATTCTCAACATCTATAGGCCTATTTGGACATCCATTTTTACACAGTTGTGTTATTCTTCCTCTAATTATCTGTTAACAACTTTGCTGCCATTGGGTTATGGAGTTAAAATAAACATAGATGAAGACTATCTTTTCTACCCTGATATGGGATATATAAAGCTACTAAGACAAACTTTCTTTGCTCTTCTGCCATGTTTCTACCCTGAGTCCCTCAAGATAAATTTCCTTTATTCAGTGATATATAGCTCTGACTCTTTCTGTAGAATTCTTCTCTCTCTTTCCTTCTCCTCTCTGTCTTTATCTCCTTCTATCTCTTTTTCCCTCTGCATGTGTGTATGTGGATATCCTTTCCTAAGCATAACTAGAATGAGAAGATAAACTCTCTTGGGAATTCTACACAGATGACTCAAGATGTATGTAGGAAAACAACTATCCCTATAATGGCTCTAATTAGGTAAAGCAGTTTAGGCTGGTAATTAGGGAAACCCTAGTCCCAGGGAACTCCAATTTACAGAGCTGTAGACATCAGAATAAATGTTCTTTTTAAAAACTTCTTTTTTTCTGTGGCATTTTTAGTTGGATTGAATTTTTAATGAATCAGAATGCTAAATAAAATCCATGACCCAGACCTGAGGGATGTTCATACAGTAGAAGGAAGTAGATAATGAAAGGAGGGAGCTAGACTTACACCCTGTTTGCTTCCAGGCCTTTCCCCCCACCTTAGAAAAAACAATTGGTCCTCCACATGTTCCATCTACTAGTTCCTATTGAAATTTGGGGCCAATATTTTATCTAATAATGTTGGTTTTCTCTTGTTTTACCTTCTTTACGCACAGAGGTCAGAGACATTTCCAGGCAGAGAATGACAGCACGGAAGTCTCCCAAGACTAAAGCAAATTAACAGCATTGTATGCTAGCCCCATCAAAATTGTTTTCACTTTCCTTCATTTATTCATTAACATTTTGAGAATAAAAGGATTAATACGATTTGACTCCCTTTTAAATAAAATCAATATCTAATATAGAATATAGAAATGCTGATAAATTAGTATTTCGCAAAATGTTACTCTCCCAAGTAGATTTCACAACAAAGTTCTGGAAGGGGGCTATTAATTGTCCCTCATGAATTCAGAGGAAGCTTGATCAGAAATAACTACAACTGAAAGAACATAGCTTCCTAGGATCCCCAACCTGGAAATCGTGAGATGAAGATCCAATTTCAGCTCTGTTCAACTCCGAAAGAACACTCTTATGTAGGTAAGGATCAGAAGAATGAAAAGCAGAAGGCCTTCCTGCAGGCGCTGGTGTCAGTAGGGTGTGTGTTCCCTTCCTATGCTCTGCAGAGCTGTCTCTGAGCAGGTGCTGTCTTAGGAAATCAGAATCTGACAGACAGATCTTACCTTTCATTTTAGGAACCAAGGTCCCTGTTTCCTTTTTCAGCCCTTCTCTCTCTCTACTGACTTTTAACACTGTTAAGAGGTTTCTTACATAAAATTCACAAAGTCGAGGCCCTAAAGTGTGGGATGTGTTCATTTTTAATCAAAAATATCTGTTATTCAAACCAAACAAACACACACACAACTACGTTCAGGAATATGACTCTTCCTACGCTTTCCTCCTGTTAGTGTTTTTCATGTGTGTTTTGGATGGGAAAGGGAAAAGTGAATGGGTGAATTTCTGTGAATTTTTGGACTTGAGATGAGGAGGGTGCCATCAACATAATGAAGACAGCAATGCAATGAATTAATCAAAACGGTCTGGCAATCCACAGGTAATATGGATAAGAAGAGTTGAAGATCAAAGACCAGTGGTTACAGACACCTTCAGAAAACATTATTTGTTGACTAAAAGAAAACTAGGCATCAAGGAGAGGAGCAGCACACACTGGGGGCAGTTGGCGGGGTTAGGGGAGAGACAGCAGGGGCTGGGGAAGGAGGGGAGGGTAGTGAGGGATAACATGGGGAGAAATGCCAGATACAGTATGCACCTAAAGTTAAATAAATAAATAAATTAATTAATTAAAGAAAACTAGGCAAACTAAGTCATTATACAGATGACCTCAATAATAAAAGATAACATTTATTAAACACGTACTATGGGTCAGGAACTGTGCATACTATGTAAACTCATTTAAGAACTATGATTATACCAATTTTACAAATGAGAATACTGTGGTATAGAGAGGTTAAGAATCCTGCCTAGTGTCACATAACTAGTAAGCATTAGAATTAGAGTTCAACTCTAGAAGTTTAATGTCATAGCCTCTGGTATCCTTTGCTGTCCTTGTCTCTGTTATTTGAACCGTGTCTTTTTTGACAGATGAGTGGCTACTGGGCTAAAACTATTTCTTTAGCTCTGTGCTCCTAGTCATAGAGAATGTTTCAAGAAAACCTACTCTCTGTCCCATGAAGGAGAAATGATTACTTTCTTCTACCTGAAGAATGGTAATAAGAAGTATTTTACTTTTTCTGGAATTTTAATAGCATTGGATAAAAAAGAATAAAATATGGGGTGCTCAGTAATCTGGAAAATAGCAGAGTGGTCCTATGAAAGTAGGCAAATGTGGATGCTCTCGTAGGCTTTACAGTTCTTTAATTGTAATTGCTGACATTGTTTAAAATGTGTCTCTGGAGGAAGCTTGACATGAATTTAACTTATAGGTTATAAAGATAATAGCATAGATTGTTCTTGTCGATTAAAAGGGCTTTTAACGTCTGTGAGTAAAACACATTAAAATAGTTTTACATGTTTTGTTATAATCTACTTTATCATTGTCTAATATATTAATCTCATATAAGCACATGGCTACTTAATAGAATAAACTTTTTCAGAGGTCTGTCCAAACTGCTAATCTCATTCTAACTTTTATGGAATGATATAGTAATAAAAGATGCAATTGCATATTGAAAGCCTTAAAATGTTTTGACAATGTTTTAAAGCCTAGAAGTAATGACATTTATTTAGTAACTTACTTATTCCTGAGTATAAATGTGATTGAATAGACATTTGATAATATTTTTAAGGTTCACATAACTAACTTATAAGAGTTATATTTTTTGTATCAATTCAAATTATATGTATTAACTATTTGAAGAAAAAACATTTAAAATGAATTGCTTCATTTTTTAAGTATCTTTAAGGACATATCAATTTTATAAGTTTATTTTTAATTGAAACATTTTTGTTTCTATTGTCATTTATTATTTTATATTTTGCTCCAGAATTTTTTGAATGTAGCCATGCTTTGAGCCCTCAAGACAGTACATTCTCTTCTTAAATTTATCCTGCCCATGATATGGAGTAAGCTCTTTTTCAAAAAGCTCTAGTTTCCTGGGATAACATGGGGAGAAATGCCAGATATAGTATGCACCTAAAGTTAAATAAATTTTTTAAAACTAAAAAAATTTTCAAAAAAAAATAACTATTAGTAACTGAAATGAACTTTTTAGGAAAATAAATGGCATTTTTTTGTCCTTTGAGTATTATTTCATATGAGGATAGCTAGAAATGTATTTTTCCTAAATTATGCTTTGCATTGGCAATTTCAACTGCATGCTAACATTGTTTTTCAACATACAATGTTTAGTAATTCTGTAATTAAACTGTATTTTACACTTACATCAGTTAGGCATGCTCTTAGCTTATTTAATTCCTAATTTAAAAAACTATTCTCCTGGACTTTTCCTTATGGTTACAAAGTAAAACTCTAAGTTTCAGGTATCACTTCCACATTCAAGGCAGAATGTTGTGTGTTTGGGAGGCAAAGAGCAAAAGCTATCCCCAAAACCCTAGTAGATTTCTGCCTGCATCATAATGGAAAGAACTCCTTTACAAAGGTGAACAAAGAGTAATTGGTTTGAATACGGTTTTTGGACCCTACAGTTGAGCCCATTTTTAGATCTGGAATTTAAAGATCCGTGCAATTTTAAGTATTGGATTTGTTTTATGAGACTCTATAAAGAAATTTCAGTTGTTTTTTACATAGTAACACATTTATTTGAAAACACATGATTACATTTAATTCTGTTCTTATTATAGATTACAAAATCAGATAATGATAGCCTTCAAGTTGTTTATAAAAGCATATGTAGGAAATGTATGTAATTTCAATCATTTGAGATTTATTTTAAAAGTTCAATATTTTAATAAATTATAACATCACATATAAATTTTTATTTTATAAATTGTGAATAATTAGAATAAAATATATGGTTTTTTTGAATGAATTGAAATTCATAAAGAGCTCAGCAGAAAAAAATTGGCAACAAATAATAAAGTAGTTAACAACAATGACAAGCTACAATTGGCTATTACATATATGTCAGTTTATTGTACTCTCGTAATTTTCAAATATATGCATGTAGGTATTTTTTGCCTAATTAAATTGGCAATGAATATAAGGAGTGATATACACTACATGGGATAATGTGTTGAAACAGAAACTTCCAACGAATTCTGCTGGATATGCAGTGTTTTGAAATATTTGGAACGGTGATTTGTCATTATCTACTCAATTTTTAATCTTGAATACTATTGGATACCGTAGTTATACTTCTAAGATTTGATCTCCCAATAATATTGCAGTATTGAGATTTATATATAAGGTTTCACTGTAGCCCCATTTAAAATTAGAAGTATTTGAAAACAATCTAAATTTCCATCAATAGGAATGAAATAAATAACATAAGGTGCATGCATACATAACACAGAATATTATGCTACAGCTATTTTATACAGAAAATAATAGATCTGCATGCTGTGAATATAATAATAAAGTCATAAACAAATCTTGGAAAGACATAAACATATTGTCAACTCAGAGAGCAAATATCAAAACATTAATTTCATGGGTTTTTTGTAAAATACATGTTTACATCTAAATTTATATTGAAATTTATTTTTATGTATTTCCCTTTAATTTTACTTACCCTCCTTTTTTCTGTACACTATTTATTAAATTAATTAGACAAATATTTTCTCTATGTATTTTTATAAAACATGTACTTTTGTTTCATACACATGTACTTTTTATTTATGTAAACTGTGTTGATTTCATTGTATTGTTTATTTTTACCTTTTAGTATTATTTAAGGAATTATTTTTGTTTCTTCATGTTCAATAGCTCATAATATTTAGCACCTGCATGATTCTCTGAACTATTGATTTGACATAGGTTAAGTACCTGTTTTCCCCATAAGAAGCTCCAGATTGTCTCCAACTACCTAACATTCTGAACAACATCTTCATGTATGTCAACTTACAAACGTGTAAAAATGTCTTTGAGAAATATTCCTATGAGCAGGATTACTAAAAGAGAGGATACACTTGAACTTCATTTCTACCAAATTATTCTCCAAAATGGCTACACCAGTTTACTTTCTTATCAGCTGTGCATGTATTTATTTGTCTCTTCATCTGCTCTAACACTTGGCCTTAATAAAGATTTTTAAGCATCTCTTCATGTAATTACTAGACTTTAGAGTTTATCCTCCTTTAAATTGTTTGTCTGTATCATTCACCAATTTTCTTCTAAGTTTTCTCTGTTTTCTCACTTCTTTAAAGAGGTCATTTTTTTCTTCATAAGAGGACAATAAATTTCCCACCCAAAAAAAAACTAAATAAATGTATGCTAAGAAGTGGTATTATGATTTCAGATAAAGATACACTGACCAACTTGCCTAACGCAGCAGTTTCTAGTTATAGAATATAAAATGTTCTGCAATTCTTCCATCTGTTGTACATATTTCTTATTTCTACATAATATGAAGAGCTTTTGGATTTAGTTTTTATTTTATTTTAAAAGACTTTTTAAATGCCATAACTTTATTTTCAAGCACAGATCCAAGTAAAGATGGCTATCGGAACTTAAACTAGAACTTTTGACGTTAGGCTAGCCGTGCTTTATATAGCATGTGATCCACCAGGTGAAGACTAGGGAACAAATATTTAAGTAAGCAACTTTCTCACCTAATGTGCTAGAAATATTTCAGATATTCATAAATTTCAACCTCCCCATCTCTAGCCATTCAAGTTGTTCTCAGTATGGAATTTCCAACACTTACTGGAAAGATTACTTCAGATTGTCTTCTAAATATTCTAAATAGGCCCTTCCTTTGCTTCTATTGAATTTTTTTGAATTTTATTTTTTTCTGCACTGTGTCTTCAGGAAACCATTTAGATTTTGTCTGTTGAAGTCACTCTTTTCTGTTTGTCAGGATTTATACAGGTTTTTGGGGTTTTTTTAGGGGAAGCAATGTGATATATGTTGGAAAGGGTTGTTTTATGTTTTGTGTGTTTGTGTTCACATGTTGCCATGACCACCGCTGGACCATTCAATAAGAAATGAGAATCATTATTAATATTTCTGGGCTTAAAGCCTTTAAGAAGTTAATATGATCTAGGCTTTGGTCATTTTATTGGACTTGTTAAAGAAGAAAATTTAAATGTGAGATACAGTCACTATATTCATTTCAAAATTTTACTTGTATGTATTAAAGGCAATTACAATAATTGTGCATAAATACTTATAGAAAATTAAATTAAGGCAGTGTTAGATGATATGGAAGGAAGGGGAAAGTTTTTAAAGTTATTAGTCAAAAAGTTAAATGAATCATATGTGTTTTTGAAACTACCATTGAATGAGTACACCAGAGATTTTTTTTACTGCAAATAGTTAAAGAAAATGAAGATGCTTAACCCTGGAAAGGGCAAACAATAACTAAAATTGATATTTGTGGATACCAAAGCATGTTGCTGTAAATAGTATCTATATTGTAGTTTTCTTTTAAACACGTTTGGCAGTACTAATAATCTAATCTTACTAAACATGTACGCTTATTATTCTAATGAATAGGTAACTACGTAACTAAAAATAAAGATATAACTTAATTAAATATGGTTTTGGCTTTTTCTTAGATCTCTATTTTTGGAAATATCCAATCAGGTAATCCATGATTCACAATTAACCCAAAAAAATCTTTGCTAAGATCTGTTACCTAAATAAAGACCTAATACCTCAGAGTACATTGTCAGCTTCTGAAGTGCAAACTCTATAGTTCTAACCTTCTAAAGTGGCAAACAAATTTTCTTTAATCACAGTACTTCAGAAGAAAGTAACTACAGTTATTAAGCCACATAATGAGGTTCCTCATGATATGCACAGCAAGTTTTACAATGATGACACAGAGAGTATAAATATGTTTTTCTAGGTATAGGGAAAATAATTAGGATGACAGCATGACAAAGCACTAGGTATAGAGTAATCTCATATTCTAATCCCTTAGACAAACATTAATGCCATGGAAGGGGCTGGGTGCAGTGGCTCACACTTGTAATTCCAGCACTTTGGGAGGTCGAGGTGGATGGATCACCTAAGGTCAGGAATTCGAGACCAACCTGACGAACGTGGTGAAACTCCATCTCCACTAATAATACAAAAATTAGCTGGGCGTGGTAGTGCATGCCTCCCAGCTACTAGGGAACTAGGGAGGCTGAGGCAGGAGAATCGTTTGAATCCAGGAGATGGAGGGGTTGCAGTGAGCCGAAATCATCAGCCGAGATTGTGCCATTGCACTCCAGCCTGGTCAACAAGAGTGAAACTCCATCTCAAAAAAAAAAAAAAAAAAAATGGAAAGGAACTTGTGGCTCTGAATCAACCTCCAGACTTGCCAGACTTGGTCAACATTTTCTGAAGACAGAGCAGTTTTTTAATTGCATTCTTCATGTCCTTGTTTCTCAGGCTATAAATGACGGGATTGAAGAATGGAGCAAGTACAGTAAACGTCAGTGCAATGGCTGTGTCCAAAACTGGTGGATAAGTGTCACTGAAACGCAAGTACATGAGTGATACACTGCCAAAGAATATCAGAAAGACCATGAGGTGGCCTGCACAGGTAGAAAAAGCCTTTTGCCTCCCTTCAGCAGAGGGAATCCTCAGTATCACAATGACAATTCTTATATAGGTCAGGGCAATGATTAGACTGGTAATAATGATGGTCACAGCATGGATCACATCCTCAATCAGAATCATGGACGTGTCTGTACAGGCCAGGCTCAGCACAGGGACCAAGTCACAGAAGATCTGATGGATTTGGTTGGGCCCACAGAAAGGCAGTGTGGAAATTATCACAATCTCGGGAAGCAGGATAAGGAAACCAAAGATACAGGAACCTGCAGAGAGCTGAGCACAGAGCCGGGGGGTCATGATCATATGATAGCGAAGAGGGCTGCAGATGGCAACATATCTGTCAATGGCCATGGTGGTCAGCAAGATCCCCTCTGAATTTCCAAGTGAGTGGAAGAAATACATTTGCAAGAGGCAGCCAGTCATGGAGATGGCTTTCTTTTCACTGATGAGGTTGGAGAGCATCTTGGGAATGGTGGCTGTGGTATACCAGATCTCCAGAAAGGAAAATATACTAATAAAATTATACATGGGGTTATGGAGATGGGTGTTCAGCCTTACAGCAGAAAAAATTAATAAGTTACCAATGATAATAAAAGTATAGATGAAAAGTAAAGGAAAGAAGTACAGGAGACTACCATCCTGAAGCTGAGGGAACCCAGTGAAGACAAATTCAGTCACTGTTGATTGGTTTCTGCTCTCCGTATTTCTAGTAAAGGTGAATGAAGGAGAAGGCATAGTCCAGCTCATGAAGAGGTGGAGAAAAAAATAAATAAGATGTACAGGTAAACAACTCTGAGGAATAAAAAGAACTACTTTGAAGGTTCCATTCTTTTTCTGACTTTAAACTACTGTACATATTTGTGCAATATTTGATTTTTTTTCATACTCCTCCAGAGGCACAACTGCAGAAATCAGCATCTCCAAATGTTTTAATAGTAAAAAAAACTAGCTAAAATTATTTTTAGCTTAATCTCTAAGTATCTGCATTTATAAGTTATACACATTTACTATATTATGGCATAATAATACAAAATATATGTGTATCTTATATAATAAATTGTAAAATTAAAAAGTGTGAATATAAATAAACATAATAGAAGTTATATTATGCCCTTTCCCACCCCGACTGGGCCATCACACATATGCTCTTTGAAAATCTCTTTTCTAAGGTGTTAGAACGTAAACTTGAAATTGACGTTGAAATCCTAAGTCTGTTACTACCTATATGTCTTTCGGAAAATTACTTAACGTCTCAGAGTCTCAAGTACTCATTTGCAAAATGGGATTAAAAATAGTACCTATCTAACAAGGATGCTGTAGGATTTAGTAAATACTTGCAGACAGATTTGAACAGTGCTTGGCAGGCAACTTCTGGAAAGAGTGATACAATTACCTCACATTTCTCATTCTCCTTTAACACTGCCGCGAGCTTCCTCCCGAGCATTAAGCTAATACTATTCTGATCATGTTCAACAATGCCCTGCTAATTTCTAATGGAAACTATCCAGTCGTCTCTGGCACTTGACACTTCTCTTTACTCCTGTTTGATACTTCGGTCCTCTGTTTCCACGATTCCATTCTTAAGGGGCGTGACTCCCAAACAGCTTCAAAGCCAGTTCTAGCTTTGACTTTCGCTCCTATCTTACTTATTTGCATTTGTATTTTCTTTCTTATTCTGCCTCTTCTGTTTATATTAATTTGTGTTGTTTTTCTTAACCTCTTTCCCAAGAGTTTATTTTCCCCAGGTTCCTATCATCCACTCCAACCTTACAGTTCTATATGCTCTCTTAGTGATCTCAATCACTTACAGGATTTGAACTATTAATACTACTAAATGTTTTTCTCCAACCAATCTCTCTTTTATAAGCTTCACACCAACTATCTGACTCTTAACTCTCTGTAGCTTCACCTGCTGACATTCTCCCACTCCTATGTCCCCCGCAATCCCATTATTCATGTTGCTTTCTAAAATCACAGTTCCCTCCAGTTTGTGCTACTTTCTTTGACTTTAAAGTAACATACCTCTCCCTCCTCTGCTCCTTCTCCTCACACAAAAGCAATGCCAGAAAAAGATTGCTAGCATTTAAATCTTCTTTATCGCTTGCCAGCTCTGTGACTTAATATGAAGTTACTCAGCCTCTCTATGACTTTAATATCTCATTTTTAAAATTGAGAACATATTAGTTAATGAGGTTCCGAGAATGACTAAACATTTTATAATAACAGTAGAATTGTATAGTATAGTATATGGTATTATTGTCTCACTAATGCTGGCATGATTCCAGGCACATTGTATGTATTTTTCACCTCATGCCCTTAATGCTCTAATGAGGTGAAATTATTATCCCCATTTTACAGATGAGAAAACATAGGCATAGACAGGTTAAGTTCTTTATCTAGAAATTCTCAGCTAATGAAGGGCGAAGTCAGAATTTAAATGTATGCAGTGAATCTCTAGAGACACACTGTGACCTACCTCTAGGTTGACCACCTCTAGCAATAGGTGTAAATGTATTTTAAAACCTTCGTGTCAGGAATATAGGGAACACTTGGAAGTGTTGGGTGCCATTATGCTGTATTGAAGCATTCGTCAGGCTCCATCATCAACTTACTTGTTTTACCTTCTCTAGACTGTGAGTTTCTCCTGCAGGGATGTGAATGTCTTTACCCCTCATAGTGACTACAACAGGGTTAGTATGTAGAGATGGTAGGTATTAAATAAATTAACTTGGAACTCAGCCATTTGGTACAATTATAATTAAATGCACAAGACAGCCATGAGTATGTGAACTAAGAAAACTGAGGACTGTTTGAAAGGGAAGTATGACAATTCAGTTCTAATGAGAGCCGCAATCAAGTCTTGACTAGATGATCTCTCAGAAAAATGGCATCATAAATGTGGCATTCTGTTTCATATACACACATGCCCAGGCTCACACTGAATAGAACTTCCTCCTATAAATGCCTTTGCCTTCCACCCTTATTCGATGTTCTAAATTCTTTAATAACAAAGTCTTCAGGTTATGAGATTATTATTATTATTATTATTATGCATAGCAAGTGAATTCATTCTCTTCATGACTTGGTCATCTATACTCACCTTTGCCAAAATGCACAGGGACTCCTCAGTCTGTCTGAGTCCCTGCATCCTTGATATTACTTCAGCCTCTTCAAAAAGGGATTTGTAGTCTCTCCATAGAGCATCCTAGGGAATAACAGGATGGGGAATGGAGCTCTGTGGGGGATTCTTCCCCTGCACTGCACTGAAGTGGATCACCTTCTCTCATGGGGTTAATTAACAGAACGTTTCCCCTATTACTCTTGTGTTGTTAGATTTTCAGATCAACGCTGTCAATAAATATATATACTTTTCCCGATTGTATTCATCTTCCCAAATTTGTAAGCTTCTTTCTCCAGAACTTTCATGATGGTCTCAACTGTTCTTGAGCTTCTTTCTCCAGCAGATTCATGATGGTCTCAAGAAGAGTTGAGACCATCATGAATCTGCTGGAGAAAGAAACTTACACTACCAGTGTACTCAACACCATCAGTGTACTATGCAAAGGGCAGTTTTGACATGGTTCTGCCCTTCTTACATGAACACAAAGACTTGGAAAGCCTTGAAGAGAATATACTGACACCAGAAGATCATCTTGAAAAGCTATTTTACAGAAAATAAGGCCGTTTCAAATGAACATGTCATGGGGGATTTAGTGCCAATACTGAAGAAAGTGAGGAAACCATGTCTTTTTGTTTGTTTTTTTCATGCCATGAGTGTGTATGTGTCTTTCCTACCTTGAACAACTCACACAGGTTATGTTGACTTCTCTATTGATGATCAGTATCTCATCTTCTTCCACAAGAGTATTATCTATATCATGTGCTTCATCCATTGATCTGTTGATAACTCAAAGTTCTGGTTTTTTTTTTTTTCAAAGTTAATTGCTTTTATCATGTCATCTTCTTCTGGAAATATGTATCAAGTTTTTAAATAGGAAGACATACTTTCTGAGTTTTGTCTAACTTTTCTTCTCATGATTTGGGAATCTATTTTGGTTATCTAACTTGTAGTTGTTTTTTTTTTAATTCAAAAATGTCAACAGGCCAGATTCTATTTCCAGTGATTTTGCATAATATAAAACAGTCTGTTTTGATCCCATGACTCAAGTATTCTCAAGCTCAGAAATGGTTTTCTTTAATTTTATCTGTTATTTTCCTCTGTTTTGTTTGCTTTTTTTTCCTAGAATTCACATTTTGGTCTGTAGTATCTATTAATACCTCCTCCATATATATCTTTTTCTCTTTGCATGTAATATTTGGCTCTTCATGTGGCTTCTCTAAATTCTGGGACATATCCTCCAGGCAGTCTTACAAATCATTAATTTAATTTTCTGTAGTATTTAATACACTCTTCAATATCTCCATTGTATTTTATATTTTGTAGTTTTTATTTGCCAACCTTTTTTCCTGATAGCTATTTTCACAAATCTCATTGAAATTTTAAATAGAAAACATTTTAACGATTTGTGTATTAGTTAGTTTATTTCATGAAAGAGCATTTACTTTCAATTCCTAAATCTTGCTGTCTCTCTCAGTCCCTCTCTCTCTCTAACTATAGTATTGGGCTATGCATTTGACAAAGTTAATGACTTTAATACATACGGTTTATGGCAAAATTGAAATAATTTTTTTAAAGAAGGCTATCTGTGTTAGTCTGTGTGTGTGAGAGAGAAGGAGAAACTATATTTAGATACAAAAAAATAACAAAGAATGTCAAATATCTAATTGTACATAGCAAATATGAGAATATCTGCCACAAAGTTCAGTATTAGTTATAGATTATTGCTATTGTGCTGAAAAGTTGTGCTTCTTTGTTTTGTTTTAGTAGCTTCAGTTTACTTGGGTTGTTTCTCACTTCTCTGACTTGTAAATTTAAGATTTACTTTTCATGCCCTTCTCTGAACACAGCTCAGGTGATAACTCCGTTGTGACTGGGAAATTTCATATGGACTTTGGCTCCATTCTCTCTATTCAGATTTCCCGAGTAGAGCATGGCTCTCAATTTCTGCTCTTCCAAGCTTTATTTTTTCCATTGGTTGTACGTAAAATTTCATCCAGTTAATTTCTAGGCTCTCCTCTCCTATTTTCTTGTCCAGCACTGGGCAGAAAAGTATTTCCCTCAGTTGGATCTCATGTACTCACACTTGAGGAAGTGTTTTAACTTTAGGGGTCAATTGAGGAAACTCTTTTTCCCCAGGACAGATAATGCTTTGGTTTAATTTTGATTTCTGTTTTTTTGCTGTTAAATTTTCAATATGTATTTTGATCATTCCTGGATTACCCAATAAACAGAATCAACTGGTGCTTTTGATATAAACAGAAATTATTTTCTTTTCTAGAAAAAAGGAAAGTGGTAGGTATATAATATTTCGAAGTACTGACATAGCTATCATGAAGGTCTTTAGGTAACCTTATACATATTTCAATGTTCAATACTATATCTTTACACTTTTCAGTGCTTCGGTCATCTAACAGTTCATCTAGTCCTGACTGTTCTATTTCCATTTAATTTTTTTTGTGGAAGAAAATTTAAATATATGTGTTTAAACTGTTATCTTAATACACAAATCTAAACTTGAATTTCAGAAAATTAATTTCTAGTGGCAATGCACAGACATTTTAAAGGTAGTAAAAGTGAAAAGAAGAGTAATGTAGTTCAAATGGTATAAATTTCTCTTATCTATCTTTCTATCGATCTATCTATCATTTTAGAATGTGCTGGAGACTACTTTTAACCAAATAATTTTATTCAACCAAATTGGATGAATTCAACCAAAGCAGTCAAAGTAAATGAAGTTTGAATTCAACTTGGCTCCAGAGAAATAATAACAACAAATATACTATAAATAATAATCATAACTAAGCATTCCTGAGTATGAGTTTTTGTTTTTAATATATTACTCTTTATTAAAGCCTTCTTTAAAACATCAATAATAAATGATAGTAATTAGTTGCAAAGGACATTAACAGAGAACACTTATTTTGCACGTGCTCAGTGTTATGCATATTCTAAGCACTTGCATAGAGTAATTCATTTAATATTCATATTAGCATTTGAAGTCCTACTTTTAAAATATTACTTTTATACCAATAGACGATAAAACTAAGATGCAGACAACTTACTTATCAACTTGTTCAAGGTCACAAAGCTAGTATGTGGCATCGCTGAAATACAAACCTTAACCTCTTCCACAGAGCTGATTCTTTTAACTACCATGGTTTATAATTCATAGTTGTTATTAATGCTTATGTACTACAATAAGCATTTACATCAAAAATTTATATATAAGTAGTAAATTAATGTTAATAAAATATATTAATTATGTTTAATGGCTTAACCATCATATTTCCTTTGTATAGTTTATCCATCTGTATAAATCTAGACAGGTCCATGCTCTCTTAATTTAGCATGCATAAGCAGGATATACATGCACATGGGAAGAATGGGGATAAGGAGACACAAAATATCAGTGTGACAATGAATGGATTATATATTAATAAGATGGTTTATTGTGTTAGAGTAACATCCTCAGTGAAAGATGCCTATGATCTAGCATTATAGGCAGATAAATTAAACATCTTCTGAGGGCAGAAAAGCTTCTTAATTGCAATCTTCAAGTCCTTATTTCTAAAGCTATAGATGATAGGGTTGAAAAAGGGAGCAAGAACTGCAAACATCACTGCAATAGCTGTGTCCAAAATTGGTGGGAAAGTTGCAGAGAAACGCAGGTACATGAGGGATACACTGCCATAGAACATCAGAAAGATACCAAGATGGGCTGCACAGGTAGAAAAGGCTTTCTGGCGGCCTTCAGCAGAGGAAATTCTTAGGATCACAGTGATGATTCTGATATAAGAGAGGGCAATAATCAGGACAGAGAATACGATGGCCACAGCATGAATCACATCCTCAATCAGAATCATGGACGTGTCTGCACAGGCCAAGCGCAGCACAGGTTCAAAATCACAGAAGATCTGGTGGATTTGGTTGGGTCCACAGAAGGGCAGTGTGGAAATCCATACAATCTCTGGGAGCAACACAAGAAAGCCAAAGATGCAAGATCCTGCAGAGAGCTGAGCACAGAGCCTGGGGGTCATGATGGTTGGGTAGCGGAGAGGATCACAGATAGCAACATACCTGTCAATGGCCATAGTGGTCAACAAAATCCCCTCTGAATTTCCCAGTGAATGGAAGAAGTACATTTGCAAGAGGCAGCCAATCATGGAGATGGTCCTCTGCCTACTGATAAGGTTGGAGAGCATCTTGGGAATTGTGGCAGTTGTATACCAGATCTCCAGAAATGAGAAAATGCTGATAAAATTATACATGGGGTTGTGGAGACGGGTATCAACCCTGATTGCAAAAAACACAACAAGATTCCCAATGACAATAAATACATAAATAACAAACAACGGAATAAAGATGAGGAGGCTACCATCTTCAAACTGTGGGAATCCAGAGAAGAGAAACTCTGTTACTGTAGTAGTTTGGTTACTTCTCACCATGGTCTCAGCAACCTTAACTGTTACTGTTACTGTTAGAAAGACACAGTTCGCTTCCTAGAAGAAACTGACAAAGTCAGATGTGTTAGCTCATATAAAAGTCAAATAAAAATATGCTTTAGGTGAATCATGTATTTCTCTTTATTCATGAATTAAGCAGACATTTATTTAGTGCCTACTATGTACCAAACGCAGCTGTGGGTTTGTTGAATTCAGCAGTAAGGAAAATAGTCTCTACATTCATGAAGCTTACATTCAAAAGAAGGATACAAATAATAAGAAAGTCAGATATTAAGAATGTCATATTTATGAACTATATAAACTAAAATAAATATGTAGGGGTATTAATAATCTTTTATAATAATTCCTCAAATTGTTTTGAACCATACACCATATAAATTTTCTAATGGTTCTTAGATACAGATTAGACAAAACTTTTAGTTATCTTTCTCTATATATAATTATTGTAAAGTTGTATTCTCCATTTTCCTGAATATTTTTAGTTTTTAGTGTTCTGCTCCTTTATCACATCACAGAGTGACACTGAGTATGGCTAGAAAAAAGGGTAAAGTTTTCAGGCACAAATATCAAAGTGAAGCCTTGGAAGGAAACTCTATTCTCAGCAGCAGAAAAGAATTAAGCTACCAGAAATTGGCCAGAATGGAAAGAAGCCATCAGTGAGAAATTCGGCAGTAGAAGATTTGGTATCTTGTCAGTCAGGTTAAAAGCCAGTCTGTGACAAATACTGAAAAGAAGCAGAGACTTTTGATAAATATCTAAGTCTCAGCATTCAGATTGTTTATATCCTGACAAAGACAATCACCATAAGAAGGCAAGAGCCAAAGTGAGGGATTCTAGCACAATTTCTCTCTTGACACCACGTCCCTCACAAGTGGCGTAAACTATAATGATGCTATCTCTAAAAGTAGTGCAAAGAAACTCATCAGCTGCACTCAGGGCTTATTGTCCAGGAAATTCAGAAGTTAGCCTAATAGACAGATTGAAAATTAGTTAAGGAGAAAGATTTAGAGCACAAAGGAAGTTTGAAAAATCGTATCTCCTTCAGGGTAATGTGGAACCTTTTAAAAATGAATTCCTTAGACAAGAACATTGCTTATGCTGTATACCAGCACTTCTCCATGAAGATAGCTAATATTATTTTAAGAATTATTTATAAATCATGAATTTAAAACTTCATGTAATTTTAGTGAGAAATAATATTTGAAGTTTCAAATTAAAACAAGGGATTTGAAACATAGATTGAGGGAATAAAAATATTTGGTACAATCTGGTATTTGCCAGACACCTCATTACAGAACAAAATACACATGAACACATTCTATCAATAACTGGTTCATATTAACAAAGTTTGACAAATATTACTTTGGCAGCTTCTGAAAAATCAAGTGCCTACAGAGAATTAGGACATTTTGATTGTTTTTATATGTGCTCATCCTTCAGATTTTCATAAAGATTGTTGCAAACAAAATATTACTGCTCTACAGATATTAATCATTATTGATTTATTTGTTGTTTATGGAACATCCGGCACGTGGATAGCTATCATCTTTCTATCTATTATCTCTATTTATATCTATCATCTATCTATCTCTTCCTGCTTCTCTTAACTGTTTCACTTTGGTAAATAACCTTTCAGAGCGAGCTTCAACTTTTCTCTTGCAGTGCCAGACTACCAAAACACCCATGTTTAGTAGCTCTTTGATATTATGCAGAATATAAAATATGTTGCTAAAAAAGTATATGAGAAAGTTGATCAACAGTCAATTCACATGTTTTTTTAATATCCTTATTATTTTCAAGATATTATTCTGAATTCATGAAGCTGGATGCTAGATGCTAGAAAATTAGCAGGTTCCTCTTACTCCAAACTGGTTAGCATTGATGAATTGACTGAGAAAAAAAGAAATTAATCTGAGGACCAAATAGAAACAGGCATTTGCTACATTATAAGGTAGTTTGTAAGGAAATAATAATTTGAGTATTGACAGTCACAGAGCTAGACCTTAAATCTGTTGATGCAGAATGGATACCAACCAGAAAAATTCTTTTGGCTTTTCTTGAGGCAAGTACTAGCTAGAGAAGAGAGATTAAACATAAATTGATAGATACAATTACATGTTTTTATTATATACAAGATGCCTTGACATATATATTCATCTTAATTATCTTATACATTGGATTATATTATAGAAAAAAAGGAATGTTAATATATATATACCTGATCTGATTTTAGTTTTAATTTTAAAGATGATTCTAAGAATAAACTATGGCTTTTCCTATTGAAAATGAGAGGAGGCTTATAGATTACAGAAAATGGCCTAAATGCTAAAACACCATATAGGCAATTGAGTGGTCTAATTATAAAAACTAATTTTTCCATTTTAGGTTATTATTAGTTTATTTATTTATATTTATTGATTTCCTATTGTGTGTCAGTTTATAGTTTACTGGGCTTTGAGAATATGTAACCAAATAAAACATTAAAAATAAAGAAAAGTTCTTACCACAATGAATTAAAATTCATGGAAAGTGGAGAATTTTGGAGGAGGAGTAGATTTGGAGTAAAGTGAAGAGATAGGCTTAGAGTGGCTGACTTTGGAGTACCAGTAGGATCTTAAAAGGTTTCCAGGGAAAGTACGTAATAAAGTGGAAAGTAAAGTGACAGAAAATTGCAGCCAGGGAAAACACCAGTATATAAGAATAAATGGGGAAGAGGATCATGAAAAGCTAGCTGGAAAAGGTGCATCAGAAAGGTAGAAAATTTAAGGAAGAAAGTAGTACATGATAGTTTCAAATCTTGAAGATTATTCAAGTAATACAGAGGTAGAAATATAAGAATATTTTAGATGGAGTGATGTGAAAATCATTGCTAACTATATCCAAATAATCCTCAGTGGAATATGATGAAGGAGGAAGGCATATGGGAGTGGGTTAATTCATTTAAATGTGAACAATTTATTGAGTACATCATTTAGAGAAAGTCCATAGTAGAAACTGGACTAAAATAAGTATGTAAGAACATGGAATTTAGTTATAGACTGCATGGGTCTGAACCATGGCTCTAACGCTTCTTAAATCTGTGATTTTTGGGTAATTGTATAAACTATATATATTCTCAGTTTCCTCATCTGTAAAATGGAGATAATAAAAACACTAAATTTGCATAGTTGCTGTAGAATTACATCAGCTTATACAAATAGAATGCTTAGAACAGGGACTGGCACATCCAAATACTGTTATGGAGAACAAAATCTCTTTGCTACTCCTATATATGCAATGGTGTCTCTGAAAAGACGGATAATTAGAATACAGTATATAAATGCTATGAGAGTTAAGTACAGGGTACACCAGTTCTAGGCTTGGGAAAGACTGAGGTAAACAATTTGTTTATGAAAATCTATATAGAATGGAGACAGGCAAAAGCTATAAAGAGGTGTTTCAGAAACAAAGAATACCAAATATAAAGATTTTTTTTTTAAATCTGCAAAAGTAGATTGATGCATTCCAGAAATTAAACTCCTTGCCTCTGGGCAGAACAGAGAGAGAGAGAGAAAGTGAAAGAGAGAGAGAGAGAGAGAGTGTGTGTGTGTGTGTGTGTGTGTGTGTGTGTGTGTATGTACGTGTGTGTGTGTGACAGAGAGAGAGACTAAGATGATGATGCTATAGATAAATCTGAAGAAATCAGCAAAAAGCTTATCTTGAAAGAAGTAGTAAGTTTTGTCTTGAAGGAATTAGACTTTACCCTGCCAGAAATAAGGAAACCACTGAAGAATTTTAAAAAGAAGTAAATTTATTTGACAAAGCTTTATATTTTGAAAAGTGAGTCTGGTTGCATTATGTAGAATGGATCAAAGCAGAGATGAATTGAGGTAGAAAAACTAGGTTAGTGGATAAAAGGCCAATATATAAAAAATTAATTACTGTATATATTATATATTCTAAGAATGAACAACTGGAAGATAAAAATTTAGATATTATGATTCACAATAACAAAAATATAAAAAGTTATAAATCTCTCAAAATATATTGCAGAATCAATATGCTGTACTCTGTAAAACACTAATGAAAAAAATCAAAGAACACTTAAATAAGTGGAAAGATATTGTGTTTATAGATAAGAAGACTTTATATTGTGAAGATACCAATTCCCCAAAACTGATCATTCAACTTAAATCAAAATTTCAGTAGTTTACTTTTGCTTTTGTTTGTGTTTTTATTTTGAGTTACCCACAGGAGAATTATGAAAACCATATGAAAAGCCAAAGGACATTCTTCACAGAATTAAAATAAAAACTATTTAAAAATTCACATGTAACCAAAAAAGAGCCCAAATAGCCAAGTCAACCTTCAGCTAAAAGAATAAAGCTGGAGGTATCACATTACCTGACTTCAAACTATACTATAAGGCCACAGTAACCAAAACAGCATGGTACTGACACAAAAACAGACACACAGATCAGTGGAAGAGAACAGAGAAGCCAAAAATAATTGCACATCTCCATAATGTGCACATCTACAGCCATCTGATTTTCAAGAAAGCTGACAAATTAAGCAATGAGGAAAGGACTCTGTTCAATAAATGATGCTGCAATAACTGGCTAGCCATATGCAGATTAAAACTGGACCCCTTTCTTATACCATATGCAAAAACAAACTTGAGATGAATTAAAGACTTCAATGTAAAACCTAAAACCATAAAAACTTAGGAAGATAACCTGGGAAATACCATTTTGGACACAGGACCTGGCAAATATTTCATAATGAAGACACTAAAAGCAATTGCAAAAAGAAACCAACCCACAAAAATCGACAAATGGGACCTAATTAAGCTAAAGAATTTCTGCACAGTAAAAGAAACCCCATAAATAAGTGTGAAAAGGATATGAACAGACATTTTTCAAAAAAGACATATACATGGCCAACAAGCACATGAAAAAGTGGTCAACATATCATTAGAGAAATGCAAATCAAAACCACAATGAGATACCATCTCACACCAGTCAGAATAGCTAAACTAGTGCAACCATTATGGAAGTCAGTGTGGTGCTTCCACAAGGACCTAGAAATAGAAATTCCATTTGACCCAGCAATCCCATTACTAGGTATATACCCAAAGGATTATAAAT
>CAUYLG010022652.1:0-50707 GCA_963573385.1 Cacajao melanocephalus
CGGCTCACTGCAACCTCCACCTCCTGGGTTCAAGTGATTCTCCTGCCTCAGCCTCCCGAGTAGCTGGGATTACAGGCACCTGCCACCACACCCAGCTAATTTTTGTGTTTTTAGAAGAGACGGGGTTTCACCATGTTTACCAGGCTGGTCTTGAACTCCTGACCTCAGTTGATTCACCTGCCTGGGCCTCCCAAAGTGCTGGGATTACAAGCGTGAGCCACCGCTCTTGGCTTTTCTTTCTCTCTGTTTTTTTTAATGCAGAACCTCACCCAGGCCAGAGTGCAGTGGCACAATCTCGGCTCAGTGCAACATCCACCTCCCAGGTTCAAGCGATTCTCCTGCCCTGGCCTCCCAAGTAGCAGGGCCTACAAATGTGTACCACCACGCCCGGCTAATTTTTGTATTTTTAGTAGAAATGGGATTTTGCCATGTTTGGCCAGGCTGCTCTTGAACTCCTGACCTCAGGTGATCCACCCGCCTTGGCCACCCAAAGTGCTAAGGTTACAAGCATGAGCCACCACACCTGGCCTGGTTTTTTTTTTTTTTTTTTTAGATGGAGTCTTGCTAGGTCACCAGGCTGGAGTGCAGTGGCACAATCTCAGCTCACCTCAACCTCCGGCTCCTAAGTTCAAGCGATTCTTCCGCCTCAGCCTCCCGAGTAGCTGGGACCACAGGCGCGTGCCACCATGCCCGGCTAATTTTTTTTTTTTTTTTGTATTTTTAGTAGAGATGGGGTTTCACCCTGTTGGCCAGGACGGTCTAGATCTCTTGACCTCGTGATCTGCCCGCCTTGGCCTCCCAAAGTGCTGGGATTACAGGCGTGAGCCACTGCGCCCAGCAAATATTTTTTTTAATGCCTCCTGTGTGCCAGTCACTGTCCTGTTGTCATTTTGGACATTCAAAGCTATATTAGATGGGACTCCTCCCTGCCTTCAGATTTCATAGTCCAATTGAGGCAACTAGAAATAACACACATTACAAGGTAGATGACAGAAGACATAGTCACAACTGAAGTAGCATATAGTTGCTTGACTGAGTCATTATTTTATGTGAAGTGATAGGAGCCAAGTGTCTCTTTGATACAATCAAAGATCTCTAGGTCCAGGAACTGGTGCCATGAGGCTGTCCTCCACTCTTCCAGACCACTGCCATGATGGAAAACCCCAGGGTCTGCTACTTATCTCTCCCCCATTCTGAGAAATACCATAAGAAGCTGTCTGTCACCTCTGGCCAGTGGGTGGGGAAAAATAAACGTTCACTGGAGTGAAAAAGAACTTCAGTCGGTCTGGTTGTCAATTTGGAGCAAGTAAGTTTTGGCCTTATTGTTTGTTTCTTCCAGAGAGCTCTCTCTGATGATGTGCGACATTGGAGCTATTCATTCATTGGTCACCAAATACTTGGGAGGTCAGACAGTGGCTCCCAGATTGAATTTAGAAATAGACCTAGGTCAACACTTTAGCAGAAAGTTGGTTCAAGGGAAACCAAGCCGCTGTGGTCACTTGACTCCTTGCCATCCCTTGTGGCTTGAATGCAGACTGGAAAGGTGAGGTGTGTCCAGAGGGAGAGCTCTGGAGGCTCTCAGTCTTCTTCCTGAATTTTAGGGCTCCCCACAGACACCATTTCCAAGCTGTGCAGGAGGAAAGACAAAAACCCCAGGGTCCTGTGGCAACAAGCTTGCTTTTTTTCTGGTTGTTGGTATGCTCCACCAGCAGCCACAGCACCTGGCAGCTTATTAGAAATCTGAATTCTCAGCTGGGCAACATAGTGGGATCCCTTCTCTAGAAAAATAGTTTAAAAATCAGCCAGGCATGGTGGCATGTGACTGTGGTACCAGCTACTTAGAAAGCTGAGGCAGAAGGATCACTTGAGCCCAGGAGATAGAGGCTGCCGTGAGCAGTGATCATGCACTCCAGCTTGAGTGACAGTAAGACTGTCTCAAAAAGAAGTTGAAATTCTCAGGCCCCACTCCAAACCTACTGAATCTCTGAGATCCAGCTATCTGTGTTTGAACAAGTCTTGCAGGTGACTCTCGTGTATCTTAAGAATTGAGAGCCACTGATCCAATCCAACATCTTCATTTGAATTAAACTGAGACCCAGGAACATTAGGAATGACAGTTTGGTTGCATTTCACCAAGTCTTCATGCTGTGATTTTTCTCTCCTTGCTAGAGCTTAATATTTTTACCTTATTTCTAAAGCCATAAGATCATTTCTTCCCCTCATTCTTATTTTTCCTAAAATTAATTATTGGACTTCCCTTCCAGAGATATACTTTTCATATCACAGCTCTTTTTAAGGCATCTTGTTTTCTGCTTTGGTCTGACCTGTGTTTTCCATCTTCTACCTCCAATTTCATCCTTAAAACTTTCCCATGAATTTCTTAAATGGGAGAGGGAAGGGCCCTGATGTATTTTATTCTTCAGTTCAGAAGTAGTTCAGGAAAATGTATTTTAAGTGCAAGGTGCCCCAGCATCTTTGCCACAGTTGAATGTTTTCTTAAATCTGTCACTAAAAGGTGGGCTTCTGTGCCCAATTCTTGGCACTTCTGTGGTTCATTAGAAAAACATTACGTTTGTAGCTGGGCAGAGTGGCTTACGCCTGTAATCCCAGCACTTTGGGAGGCCGAGGTGGGCGAATCACCTGAGGTCAGGAGTTTGAGACCAGCCTGACCAACATGGAGAAACTCCATCTCTGCTAAAAATACAAAATTAGCCAGGTGTGGTGGCACATGCCTGTAATCCCAGCTACTAGGGAGGCTGAGGCAGGAGAATCACTTGAACCTGGGAGGCGGAGATTGTGAGCTGAGATCACCATTGCACTCCAGCCTGGGCAACAGGAGCAAAAGTCTGTCTCAAAAAAAAAAACAAAAACAAAAAACAAAGTGGACTTCTGGATTTTGTAAAACATAAAAGTAGTACTCTTCTTGGGGCTGCTTCTCAACCCTGCTGTTTGAAATGATTTTTCCAGTCCCAGGCCACTAGAGGGAGAAACAAGGGCGATCCTAAGCCCAGAGCTGTGAATCTGGTTCCCCGTGGTGTGTTACTAGCAACAGGGAAGTGATCTGCAGCAGCACTGGTGCATCTTCTCTGGGCCTTGGTCAAGGGCTCATCACTCCTGGGTAATCTAGGAGTATGAGCTGGAGAGGGGCTTGCAGCTTGAAACTATGCTCCAGAGAACCTAAGCTAAAAGCACTCAGCACCCATCTCTCCCATTCCCTGGAAGCAAAACAGTTTTCAGGTTTTTTTGGTTTTTTTTTTTTTTTTTGAGACAGGCTTTTACTCTTTCACCCAGGCTGGAGCACAATGATGCTATCATAGCTTACTGCAAACTTGAACTCCTGAGCTCAAACAATCCTCCTGCCTTAGCCTCTGGAGTAGCTGAGACTATAGGTGCACCACCATGCTTGGCTAATTTTTAAGAAAACATTTTTGTAGAGACAGGATCTCACTATGTTGTTCAAGCTGGTCTTGAACTCCTGACTCTGGCAATCTTCCTACCTTGGCCTCCCAAAGTGCTGGAATTATAGGCAGGAGCCACTGTGCCTAGCAGATTTCAGCTTCTCTAATTTCCCTTGACTTCCTGGTAGAAGAGTTATATAAACTCAGGTAGACATGTCTTTTTCATGGTTACCCAAAGACCTTATACAGCTAGCCTGAAGGAGCCTGTTTAACTAAACATGGCCTTTTAGTCCCATGCTGATACTAGGGGGTCCTAAGTTTAAGAGTGCTGTTGTGGCCGGGCGTGGTAGCTCACGTCTGTAATCCAAGCACTTTGGAGGCCAAGACAGGCAGATCACCTGAGGTCGTGAGTTCAAGACCAGCCTGACCAACATAGTGAAAACCCGTCTTAAAAAAAAAAAAAAGAGTGCTGTTGTGGCCGGGCACGGTGGCTCATGCCTGTAATCCCAGCATTTTGGGAGGCCAAGGTGGGCAGATCACCTGAGATCAGCAGTTCGAAACCAGCCTGACAAACATGGTGAAACCTGGCGTCTACTAAAAACACAAAAATCAGGCAGATGTGGTGGCACGCACCTATAAATCCAGCTACTCAGGAGGCTAAGGCAGGAGAATCACTTGAACCCGGGAGGTGGAGGTTACAGTGAGCCGAGATCGTGCCACTGCACTCCAGCCTGGGTGACAGAGCGAGACTCCATCTCAAAAAAAAAAAAAAGAGTACTGTCGTTCAGGGCTGGGCATGGTGGCTCACACCTCTAATCCAGCATTCTGGGAGGCCAAGGTGGGCAGATCGCTTGAACTCAGGAGTTTAAAGACCAGTCTGGGCAACATGATGAAACCCCATCTCTATCAAAAATACAAAATACTAGCTGGGTGAGGTGGCTCACACCTGTAATCCCAGCACTTTGGGAGGCCCAGCACAAGGTCAAGAGGTCAGGACCATTCTGGCCAACATGATGAAACCCCATCTCTACTAAAAATACAAAAATTAGCTGGATGTGGTAGCACAAGCCTGTAGTCCCAGCTACTCGGGAGGCTGAGGCAGGAGAATTGCATGAACCAAGGAGGCGGAGGTTGCAGTGAGCCCAGATGGCACCATTGCACTCCAGCCTGGCAATAGATTGAGACCATGTCTCAAAAAAAAAAAAAAAAAAAAAGCAGATTGAAGAGTGTCATAAATTGAAACAATCGAATGATGTCATAGACTACCAATCCAAATGCCTTCTTTCTTGTGCTATAGCACTGAGGTTTGTAATCCTGGGAGTTCAGGCCTAAGATGCCCTTAAGTACAAATGACGGATGCTTTGTGGAGTTCTTCAGGGTCAAGGTAGCAGTGGTAGGCGTAGGAAGTGAGGGGAGCTGGAGGGATTGATCAGAGGCACCAGTTTGTTTCCTCTGGGCTTGGTCAGGATGTGAGCTATCAGGGGGCCAGGCTGGGCCTGACTCTCAGAGAGACCTAATAAACAGTACATATAATAAAACAACTCCTCTATATTCATTTTGATTCTGTTTTTTGAGACAGAGTCTTGCTCTGTCATCCAGGCCGGAGTACAGTGGCTCGATCATAGCTCACTGCAGCCTCTAACTCCTGGACTCAAGTGATTCTTCCACCCCAGCCTCCTGTGTATCTGGGACTACAGGTGTGCACTGCCATACCCGTGAGCCACCTCACGAGCCTGAAAATTTGATTTTCTAAAAAGATGCTATAAAATCAACATGGGCGGGGCATGGTGGCTCGTGGCTGTAATCCTGGTACTTTGGGAGGCCAAGGCAGAAGGATCACCTGAGGCCAGGAGTTTGAGACCAGCCTGGGCAATGTGGCAAGACCCTGTATTTACAAAAAATTTAAAAATCAGCTGGGCGTGGTGTCACATACCTATAGTCCCTGCTACTTGGAAAGCTGGGGGGAAGGCTCTGCTTGAGCCCAGTCCAAGAATGCAGCAAACCAGAATCATCCAGCTTAGGTGACAGCAAGAACCTGTCTTTTTTTTTTTTTTTTTTTTTTTGAGACAGACTCTCACTGTCACCGAGGCTGCAGTGCAGTGGTACAGTGGTGTGATCTCAGCTTACTACAACCTCTGCCTCCCAGGTTCAAGCAATTCTTCTGCCTCAGCCGCCTGAGTAGCTGGCACTACAGGTGTGCACCACCACACCTGGCTAATTTTTTTTTTTTTTTTTTGACAGAGTCTTGCTCTTTCCCAGGCTGGAGGGAAGTGGCTCAATCTGGGCTCACTGCAACCTCCACCTCTGGGTTCAAGGGATTCTCCTGCCTCAGCCTCCCAGGTAGCTGGGATTACAGGAGCGCACCACCATGCCCACCTAATTTTTATATCTTTAGTAGAGATGGGGGTTTTGCCATGTTGGCCAGGCTGGTCTCGAACTCCTGACCTCAGGTGATCTACCTGCTTCGGCCTCCCAGAGTGCTAGGATTACAGGTGTGAGCCACTGCGCCTGTCCTAATCTTTTGTATTTTTAGTAGAGACGGGGTTTCACCATGTTGGCCAGGCTGGTCTCAAACTTCTGACCTCGTGATCTGCCCGCCTGAGCCTCCCAAAGTTCTGGGATTACAGGTGTGAGCCTAGTTTCTTCTTCAAGAGACAGAGTCTTGGGCCAGGCGCTGTGGCTCATGCCTGTAATCCCAGCACTTTGGGAGGCCGAGTCGGGTGGATCACGAGGTCAGGAGTTTGAGACCAGCCTGGCCAACATGATGAAACCCCATCTCTACTAAAAATACAAAAATTAGCTGGACATGGTGGTGTGCACCTGTAGTCCCAGCTACTCGGGAGGCTGAGGCAGAAGAATCACTTGAACCCAGGAGGTGGAGGGTTGCAGTGAGCCGAGATCACGCCACTGCACTCCAGCCTGGGTGACAGAGCGAGACTGTGTCTCAAAAAAAAAAAAAAGAAACTAAGTCAGATTTTCAAAATACAGAACAAAGAAATTATTTACCTAGAAAATGTAGTTTCTATGTGAGTCTTTTTATTTATTTATTTGTTTGTTTATTTATTTATTTATTGAGACAAAATCTCATTCTGTCGCCCAGGCTGGAGTGCAGTAGCTCAACATAGCTCAGCGCACCAATCTCCTGGGCTCAAAGGATCCTCCTGCCTCGGCTTCCAAGTAGCTAGGATTACAGGTATACGGCTCCATGCCTGGTTTATTTTTTATTTTTTTAAAATAGAGGTGAGGTCTTGCTGTGTTCCCCAGGCTGATCTTAAACTCTGGAACTCAAGTGATCTTCCCATCTTGGCCTCCCAAAGTGCTGGGAATATAAGCTTCAGCCACCACGCCCAGCCAAGTCTTAAAATCCAAGTCACAATGGGCTTTTTTTCTCTGTATTTATGACATTGGCTGAATCCCTCCCTTGGCGATGGCAATAAAATGTACTGTTGACAGAGCTGTGCTGAGGCAGGTACTTTACATATACTGCTTTGGTTGACTTAGTTCTCCTTTTGTCCCTATAACTGTAAAATCCCACTTTACATTTATAGCAGTAAACAAAAAAACCAGAGAAGTTTAGAAATTTCCCACGTCATCTAGCAATGAAGTGAGAGAACCTAGATTTGCACACAGGAATTTCTGGCTCCAAAGCTTGAGTCCAGTACCAATAATTGACTCTTCTTGGTAGTCAGTTGTCCTGGGGCCCATCCATCATGTGGGACATCAGCCGTTTCTATAAAGTTTTCTTATTTATTGGTTGCAAGATTTATTGATTGTAGTTACCATTGTTTCTGCTGGAAGCTGGCCAAATGAGTTCCCCTCCTGAGCTTGTGTAAACAGAATCCATCTTGGTCCATCAGGGTAAACTGCACCCTGCAGTGAGCCATCAGATACAATCTGTGTTGGACTGGGCTGGGCGACTCACGCCTGTAATTCCAGCACTTTGGGAGACCAAGGCAGGCACGTGACCTGAGGTCAGGAGTTTGAGTCCAGCCTGGCCAAAATAGTGAAACTCCATCTCTACTAAAAATACAAAAATTAGCTGGGCATGTGGTGGACACCTGTAATCCCAGCTACTCAGAAAGCTGAAGCAGGAAAATCACTTGAACCCAGGAGGCAGAAGTTGCAGTGAGCAGAGATCGTGACACTGCACTCCAGCCTGGGCAACAGAGTGAGACTCTATCTCAATTTAATAAAAAAGAAAGAAGCCCAGTGCAGTGGCTCATGCCTATAATCCCAGCACTTTGGGAGGCCAAGGCAGGCAGATCACAAGGTCAAGAGATCAAGACCATCCTGACCAACATGGTGAAACCTGTTCTCTACTAAAAATAAAAAAATTAGCTGGGCGTGATGGCACACACCTGTAGTTCCACCTACTGGGAGGCTGAGGCAGGAGAATCACTTCAACCCTGGAGGCAGAGGTTGCAGTGAGCCGAGATCATGCCACTGCACTCCAGCCTGGTGACAGAGTGAGACTCCGTCTCAAAAAAGAAAAAAAGGAAAATTTTGGAAGCATACATAGATCATGTATCAAGACCTTATGGGTGGGCCTTTGTAAGGACGTTGGCTTTTATTCCAAGAAGCAATTGGACGTTGGGGGGCTTTTTTTGTGGGTTTTGGCCTAGGTGTCTTTACCCTTCCTGGCTTACTAAGGTATTAGCACAGGATTTCCTCCAATTCAAACAACATCAAGCTCGCAGGAACACTTACAGGTGTTAAGTGTCTCATGGCTGTTGATATCCTCATGAACTTTCAACTTGAAACGTGGAGCAGCATTCATCCCTTCAGTTTCCAGCTGCTCATCCTCTAGCATTCTCCTCAGGACTTTGTTCAACTGTGTTTAGCTCTGGGTGTGTGCCAGCTGCAGCGTACCCAGAATGGATGTGAGGGCAGAAAGGGGATTCTCACTTTCTTCCCCTCCTACTGGAGCTGAGCATTTTCTAGCTTTGGACCACTCTAACTTGTTGGACCAGTGTTTTCAGAGAACAATCTGCAAGGGAATCTTAGGGTCCTCTCTGGAGTTTTGACTAAGGGTGGGAGTTATGACTAGCCCATCTCCTAGAAAATAGGTTAGATTCCCTTGCCCTAAGCTGATGGCCTAGTAAATGCATGACAGCATAGAGACACATCCATGAAGTGTGCCCAGCTGTATTATTCAGGGTTCTCCAGAGAAACAGAACCAATAGGGTGTTTCAGAGAGATTTATTTGAAGAAATTGGGGCCAGGCATGGTGACTCACACCTGTAATCTCAGCACTTTGGGAGGCCAAGGCAGGAGGATCACTTGGGACCAGGAGTTCAAGACCAGCCTGGGCAACAGAGGGAGACCCCATTTCTACAAAAAATAAAAATTAGCCAGGTGTGGTGGTACACACCTGTGGTCCCAGTTACTCAGGAGGCCAAGGTGGAGGATCGCTTGAAGCCAGGAGTTTGAGATTAGCCTGGGCAGCATAGCAAGACCCCACCTCTACAAAAAAGAAATTAGTTCATGCAGTTGTAAGGCAGAAAGTCCAAAATCCTCAGGGCAGGTGGACATGCTGGAGACTACCCCTTGGAACTTTGAGATTTCTTGTTGTGTCCTATGATTAGGTATTGGGAAGAATGTGGTTTGCGAGAAGGCAGCAACATCAGTGGATGCCTTCCGGATGGTAACAGCCTCGAGATACTACCCGCAGCTGATGAGCCTGGTGGGGAATGTGCTGCGCTTCCTGCCTGCCTTCGTGCGCATGAAGCAGCTGATTTCGGAGCACTACGTGGGAGCAGTGATGATCTGTGATGCCCGTATCTACTCAGGCAGCCTGCTGAGCCCCAGCTATGGCTGGATCTGTGACGAGCTCATGGGTGGTGGGGGCCTGCACACCATGGGGACGTACATCGTGGACCTGCTCACCCACCTGACCGGCCGGAGAGCAGAGAAGGTACACGGGCTGCTCAAGACGTTCGTGAGGCAGAATGCTGCCATCCGTGGCATCCGGCACGTCACCAGCGATGACTTCTGTTTCTTCCAGATGCTCATGGGTGGGGGTGTGTGCAGCACAGTGACACTCAACTTCAACATGCCGGGTGCCTTTGTACATGAAGTCATGGTGGTAGGCTCTGCGGGACGCCTCGTCGCCCGAGGAGCCGACCTCTATGGACAGAAGAACTCTGCCACGCAAGAGGAGCTGCTGTTGAGTGACTCACTGGCTGTGGGCGCAGGGCTGCCTGAGCAGGGGACCCAGGACGTCCCGCTGCTGTACCTAAAGGGCATGGTGTACATGGTGCAGGCCTTGCGCCAGTCCTTCCAGGGTCAGGGCGACCGCCGCACCTGGGACCACGCCCCTGTCTCCATGGCCGCCTCCTTCGAGGATGGGCTGTACATGCAGAGCGTGGTCGATGCCATCAAGAGGTCCAGCCGATCCGGGGAGTGGGAGGCTGTGGAGGTGCTGACGGAGGAGCCTGACGCCAACCAGAACCTGTGTGAAGCGCTTCAGCGGAACAACCTATGAGCCTGCACCTGGGCTCCTTGCCATAGGACAGAGGGACCAGGGAGGGAAACAGGAGCCAGACATGATGGGGGCTTGGCCCTAGCAGAGACAGTGTCTTTCATTTAATGAGTCTGGGTGAAGCCAGAGATGGTCCTGGGACTTCGCCCCCACTACCCCAGCAGCTCACCTGCTCCTTAGACTTGCAGGGTGGCAAACATTCCTGTTGCCAGGGTGGCACAGCGTGCACAGGGTAGAGCTGTCGCCAGGCCTCCTCATGGCAATGCCAGTGAGTGGGACCAGGAGAGGCTCACCCTGTGGGCCCTTCAGCCTGATCCACAGTCCTAACAGGGTGAGAATGCACAAAAGGGGCCAGGCAGCTCGGCTGAGGCCTGAGGAGAAATGACTAGAAGTCTTGTTGCCATGTCCATCTTGGGTTGGGGCATCTCAGGAACGGTGAGGGCAATAAGCTGACCCTCAGGGACCCTTACCTGCCCTCCCATGTTACCAGCCCCTTCCCAGGTGGGGACAAGGGCTTGCTGTATTAAGTGAGCTCTTGGGCTTTTGAACTAGGGCAGAGGGCCCTGATTTGGCAGAGAGGAGGCAAGGGAGGGCTTTAGAACATCTGAGAAATGTTAATAAATAATTCAGAAAATAGGACATGGTGTGTGGTTTTTGGTAGGTTGGGTTTCTTTAATACTGAAAGGCTTGGTGATTTTTCTCTTTCTTCATGGCTCCACAGCAGCTCGGAGCCAGCCGTGAGTCATCACCGCCAACTGGGTGGTGCCCCTGCCAGCCCCTCATGGCCAAATCCCAAGAGCCTCCAAAGAAAAGATTTTCTCAGAGAACAGGACTCAGGACTTCCTAATGGGCTGCTGCTGGGCCTGTGTCTCAGCAGATAGCAGGAGAGTTTGGGGCCTCTCTGGGCTGGAGGTCAGGAGAGATCTGTTCTTCTTTTTTTTTTTTTTTTTTTCTTTTTTGAGACAGAGTCTCGCTCTGTCGCTCAGGCTGTAGTGCATGGGCGTGATCTTGGCTCACTGCAATCTTTGCCTCCTGGGTTCAGGCAGTTCTCCTGCCTCAGCCTCCTGAGTAGCTGGGACTACAGGCGTGCGCCACCACGCCCAGCTGGTGTTTTTGTGTTTTTAGTAGAAAAGGGGTTTCACAATGTTGGCCAGGATGGTCTCGATCTCCTGACCTCGTGATCTGCCCACCTCAGCCTCCCAAAGTACTGGGATTACAGGCGTGAGCCACCACGCCCAGCCGAGGGGTCTGTTCTTAATGCCACGGTGTTGGCTGCCGGAGCGTCCTTGAAGTGGCGGGATGAGTGGTTTCAGGGAGATGGCACAGGGTGAGAAGGAAGAGGCATGCCCCGTGGGGCAGCTGCGGCTGTACCTGCGCAGCACAGGAGTAGCCTTCTACCCACCTCTGCCAGAGGCCAAGGGGTGGTGCTGAGAAAGGACATGCCCTCCCCTTTGCTTCTTTGACCAGCCTGCCAGGAACGTTCAGCCTGGACCAAGTTCTGTTCCGTTCTCTAACTTTCTGCCGTCTTCCCTGCCCTGGGCTTCTGGCCAGAAAAGCCCAGGGAGGGCTTCCTCTTCCTCTTGGCACCCCTTCTAGAAGTCACCAGGCCTGTTTTCCTGTCATGTCCTGGATTCAGACGTCCATGTGAGATGTAATAAGGGGCAGGGTTGGAGTGTGCCTACTACATGCTGACCCTCCGGGCAAACATATTATTTAATCTCCAAACCACTCTGACGGTACTATAGTAAATATTCTCATCATTCCGATCATAAGATGGAGGCACGGAGGGCAAAGCTACTTGCCTCCTGCAGGTTGTACATGATGGAGCCTGGAGCCTGGTCAGGACCATCTAACCACAGAGTTTGATTTTGAACCACACCTCCTTCCAGCACTTGGGAAGTTTTCAGACCCAAGGGCCAGGCATTGCCCCTCCCTGTGGCAGGAGCCTCAGTCTGGCCTGAACTAGGAGGTGAAGTGCAGACAGCACGCACCACCAGTCAGGACACCGATAGTTAAAGGGGAGTCTGCCCCCTTGTCCCTGGGACAGTTAGCTCAGCTCAGTCCTCCCATGTGTGGCCAGGATGTCGAGGTCACTCCAAAATATGGGAATTGACCAAGAAAGCACAAGCCCAACTTAGATGCTACCACATAAGAAAGGGCCATGTGGCCAACCCAGAATGGCACTCGGGTTCCCAGAATGTGCTGGGGCGGACTGCAGTGGGCTTAGTGCAGAGCTACTTTAATGAGGACCCCGGTTCCTCTGAGGGGATTCCCAGAGCCTAGATCCATAGCCAGAGGGGTGCATGGCCCCTTCCCTCGGACGTATTTACCATCGAGTATCTCCTGGGCGTCAGAGCTGGTCGGTCCCACACGGGATGAGGAAGACAGATGTGCCCAGATGCCTGTGGCCAAGGGAGCCCACAGGGTTCTGGTCTCCACGGGTGACTGAACCCACAACTGGTTCCAGACTTGTCCAGCAGCGCCCCCTCCTGGAAGAAGGCAGTAGCACCTCCCAGGACATGTGTCCAAATCTCAGGATGTTACCAGCTCTTCCTCAGGTTAAAATTAAGTTTTTCCAGGCCAGTAAAAATGCAGTTAGCTTTGCTTGTCAGATACAGCAACCAGAAGAGGACTTCTTTTAAAAAAAGAAAAAAAGACGGATTTTCACCATGTTGGTCAGGCTGGTCTTGAACTCCCGACCTCAGGTGATCCGCCCACCTTGGCCTCCAAAGTGCTTGGATTACAGGTGTGAGCCACCACGTCTGGCCTTTTTTTTTTTTTTTTTTTTTGAGAACTTCTAAAATACCTGTCGCTTATTCTTCAACCTCCAGCCAAATCCAAGCCTGTTCTCACCCAGACGGTGGCAGCTGCTTCCTTTCCTGTTCTGCCCTTCACCCTGCAGTCCAAGCAGCCTCTCTGGAACATCACGCCAAGATCCCTCCCTGTCCACACCCCACCTCCTCACCCCCGGACTTGCCCAGCCTGGTTTCCATATGGCCATGCCCTCCACTGCAGTCACACTGAGCAGCCCTCCTGCAGCCTGGCAGCTTCCATACTAGCAGGGCTTCCTCCCTGGCATGTCCTCTGCCTGGAAGGCACCACCTCTCTCCCTCAGGAGTCAGCTGGAGGGCTGCCTGGTCACCACTTCTGCCCTCAGCAAAGTGGCCACCCCCCAATCTGTGGTCCCACAGCCTTGGTCCTCAGTTGCACTGAGGTTGCATGTCTCATTCATTCATTCATTTCTAGGCAGAGTCTTTGTTACCTAGGCTGGAGTGTAGTGACATCACCTTGGCTCACAGCCACCTCCTCCTTCCAAGTTCAAGTGATTCTCCTGCCTCAGCCTCCCAAGTAGCTGAGACTACAGGCATCTACCACCATACCTGGCTAATTTTTGTTTTGGTTTTGGTTTGTTTTTTTAGATGGAGTCTCACTCTGTCGCAGAGGCTGGAGTGCAGTGGTGCAGTCTCGGCTCACTGCAACCTCTGCCTCCCTGGTTCAAGCAATTCCCCTGCCTCAGCCTCCCGAGTAGCTGAGATTACAGGCGCATGCCACCACACCCAGCTAATTTTTTTGTATTTTTAGTAGAGACAGAGTTTCACTATGTTGGCCAGACTGGTCTTGAACTCCTGACTGCAGGCAGTCCACCCGCCTCAGCCTCCCAAAGTGATGGGATTACAGGTGTGAGCCGCTGTGCCTGGCCTAATTTTTGTATTTTTAGTAGAGATGGGGTTTCACCACATTGTCCAGGCTGGTCTTGAACTTCTGGCCTAAGTTATCCACCACCCTCGGCCTCCCAGGATGCTAGGATTATGGGCATGAACCACCATGCTGGGCACTTATTTTGAATATGTAATTTCAACTTTTACTTTACATTCAGGGTAGGGGGGTACATGTGCAGGTTTGTTACATGGGTATACTGCGTAATGCTGAGGTTTGGGGGACAACTGGTCTCATTGCCCGGATAGTGAACATAGTAATAGGCAGTTTTTCAACCCTCACCCTACCCCCTCTGCCCCCTCTCATAGTCCGATGTCTGTGGGTCCCATCTTTGTGTCCATGTGTAGCCAATGTGTAGCTCCCCCTTATAAGTGAGAGCATATGCTATTTGTTTTCCTTTTCCTGTGTTAATTTGCTTAGGATAATGGTCTCCAGCTGTTTCCATGTTGCTGCCAAGGAGACAATTTCGTTCTTTTTTATGGCTGTATCATTTTTACTTTTTTTTTTTTTTGAGATGGAGTCTTACTTGTCACCCAGGCTGGAGTGCAATGGCATGTTCTCGCCTCACTGCAATCTCTGCTGCCTGGATTCAAGCAATTCTCCTGCCTCAGCCTCCCAAGTAGCTGGGACTACAGACACAGACTACCGTATCTCCTTAAATCATGTAGCATTTCCCCTTTAGAGTGAGTTTCTAGGAGCAGTAGTGACTTGATCCTTTCTGCAGCTCCTATCACCCACCCTGCTTAGAAAAGTCCATTGGGTAACAGGCCTCAGGAATTGTAGACTAGTTCTCCCACAATTTCTACTTCCTGCCTCACCTGTGAGAAGACACAACCAGCTCTTCCTTATCAGTGCTGGCCTTGCTCACACTTCTAGCCCTGGAGACCACACAAAGATATGGAGGCCCTCTTGGGTCAGGCCTTAGCCAGAGAGTCCCCAGGTGTGCAGATCCTGCAAAACTTGGACAGGGGCTCCCAGATCATAGGGTGTGGTCTCATGGAAGGCCACTTCTCTCCAGGCCTCTGCCTCCCCAACCATAAAGCAAGGAGGTTAAGCTCAATTGTCTTGGCTGGGTGTGGTGGCTCATGCCTGTAATCCCAGCACTTTGGGAGGTCAAGGAGAGAAGAATGCTTGAGGTCAGGAGTTTGTCACCAGCCTGACCAACGTAGAGAGACCCTACCTCCACAAAAAATTTTTTTGGCTGGACACGGTGGCTCACATTTGTAATCCCAGGATTTTGGGAGGCCGAGGTGGGAAGGGAAGATCACTTGAAGTCAGGAGTTCTAGACCAGCCTGGCCAACATGACAAAACCCCGTCTCTACTAAAAATACAAAACTTAGCCAGGCATAGTGGTGCATGCCTATAATTCCAGCTACTTGGGAGGCTGACAAAGGAGAATGGCTTGAACCTGGGAGGCGGAGGTTACAGTGAGCTAAGATCACCCCACTGCACTCCAGCCTGGGCAACAGAGTGAGACTCTATCTCAAATTTTAAAAAAATTGTTTTAGTTAGCCAGGCATGATGGTGTACACCTATAGTCCCAGCTACTTGGGTGTCTGAACCGAAGAGGTCAAAGCCACAGCGAGCCATGATCACACCACTGCACTCTAGCCTGAGTGATGGTGAGATCTTGTCTAAATTTAAAAAAAAAAAAAGTTTAATTATCTTGAAGGGCCCTCAACCTCTGAAAAACCCTGAAGAATCTGTGCTCATTCTTATAGACAACATTTGATCTGCATGGTCCTCATGGACAGTATCACCTGGGGTGATGAAATCACTACCCAGGGAAGTCTATAGCAGAAAGAGAAATAAATGTCTTGCCCCAGGCTGGGTGCGATGGCTCATGCCTGTAATCCCAGCACTTTGAGAGGCTGAGGAGGGAGGATGGATTGAGAACAGGAGTAAGAGTCTGCACTAAGCTGATCGTGTCACTGCACTCCAGCCTGGACAACAGAGTGAGACTCTGTCTCAAAAAGTTAAAAAGAAAAAGAAAAAGAAATAAAGTCCACTTTGGGACATTTGGGAGACCAAGCTGGGCCGATCACTTGAGTCCAAGACTTCAAGACCAGTCTGGGCAACCTGAAAAAACCCCACCTCTACTAAAAATTCAGAAATTAGCTGGGCATGGTGGCGCACATCTGTAGTCCCAGCTACTTGGGAGGCTAAGGTGGGAGGATCCCGTGAGTCTAGGAGGTAGAGATTGTAGTGAGCCGAGATTGTGCCACTGCACTCCAGTCTGGGTGACAGAGGGATACCTTGTCTCAAAGAGAAAAGAAAAAAAAGGTCCATGGGGCCAGTGAGCATCCAAGTGACCCTGTCCAAGGAGGGAACAGCCTGGGATGATGCCAGGAAAGCCTGGAAAGGAGACACCCTGCTTTTCCTACCTGAGCCCGCACACCCTACTCCCTCCAACGACCTTGCCAAGCCATATTCCAGGGAACCTAGACATGACTGTGACTTGGGATGGCCTCAGCCTCTCAGATTCTGGCCTGTCCCTCTCTGCAGCTTCCTCACTTTAGTCTCCTCACGTTGGTGCCTTTTAGGGGGCCCTCTGGTTAGGTGGATATGATGCAATGACATGTGCCCCGAGGGAGTTCACAGTCTAGTCCTGAAGACAGTTATAGCCCACGATAGTACTGTGTAGGTGCTACAATGCAGGGCAACATGGGGTGCTGTCTGGCTGTCCCGGAAGCAGGGCCCCAAGTTTTCAAGGATGTGTGTGTAGTAGCCAGGGGGAGAGGTGAGAATCAAGGCATTTTAGGCAGAGGAAGCCCCACATGCAGAGTGAAGCAAGGAAAAGGTGAAACTGCTCAGGGAATTACGGGAAGCCACTGAGTTCTAAGGTGCCTGGGGCAAGAGAAGGAGGATCCCAAGGGGGAGTGACATCATCAGGGGCTCAGGTGTGTGTCACAGGGCCACTGGATGGATCTGTGGGCCAAGGCAAGACACACAGGGAGACCAGTGAGGCTGTCACCTGAAGATGACAGTGGCCCAGGCAACAGTGCTGACTATGGGGTTTGAGAGGTTCTCAGCCTGAAAGGGTATGTCCACTGGCCTCAATGTCTGCTTAGCTTGTAGGAATCAGGGAACAAAGAACTGGATGGGTTCTGGGGTAACACCCAAGATGCTAGCTTAAACAATTACACAGATGAGATACAGGAGGAAAAGCAGTTGGAGGGAGGGGAAATTATCCATGAACTTGAAATTCCCTGTGTCTGTTTGCAGTGTCTAAGGAACACAGAGGAGGCCCAGGAGGCAGCAGGATGTGCAGTTTCCAAAATGGCCAGCACCAGCTGGCTCTTCCCAGAGATCCCTGATGGTTGGACACAGCTGTCATCCAGTGGCTTGGTCTCAGGACCCCAGATGCATTTACTGCCCTCCCACCCCAACCCTGCCAGGGCAACATCACTGATGTCCCGTCACCTCTGACCAGGAGCTACTCCATGGACAAGGTCCAGTCCAGCTATGGTCTGGCAATGAGTGGAAAACATCCCAAAGCTGTCACTCTTGGCGACAGGCAAATGAACTCTTGCCACTTCCTAGGGGATCTCAAGTTTTGATCCCCTCAAGGTGAGACAAATGCAGGCCCTTCCTCGGGAGACAGACAGCAGGGCCAAACTTCTGCTTCTGATGACCTGACAGACCCTTTCTTTTCTCTGCCCCAAGTTCCTCCTTCTCACTTCCCTCTTCATCACCCAGTTAGCTGCCTGACCCTCAGATTCACCTAAACGCACAGCACCAGGCCCATCCCGATTCAGGGAGGCATGGGGTGGCACAAAGGAATCTGTCATTGTCAAGGTCACGGGTGATACAGATGCAAAACCTGCACTGTTGAGTCCTCCATCCTCTTTCTCAGTTCAGGGGAATCACAAAGTCTTTGAAAAAGAAAAATGTTTATTTTCAGCAAGCCCAAAATCCCAAGTGAGGGCAGGTGCCAAATTTGCCCCCTCCACCAGAGGGCCTAGGTCCACAGGAAGCCTGAAGCCAAGTTCAGGCTTAGAAGGAGGGGAGCCACCAGTGGAGCGGAACAGTCACTTGTACTGAGGAGAGAGTGGGGGGACAAGCGGAGCAGTGCAGACACTCAGTATCTTGTCGATGTCCACCTGGGTTGACTTCTCCACCTTGAGGTGGTCACTCACCCCCAAGCTGGGCAGGCCCCCAGGCTCTTCTCCAGCCTCCTCTCTAAGGGGAGCCAAAGCATGCGTGGGGGGCACTAACGGACTGGGACAGGGCAAAGTGAGGCCTGGGCCCAGCTTACCTGCCAAGGGCAGCAAGGCCTGCAATTGCTCCACACCTGCCTCCTCAGGAACCAGGGCCAGCTCTGCCTCTGCATCCACCTCGGTCTCCCTGTCCCCCTCCCCCACCTGGTTCAGCTCAGGGTTGCAATAGTTGATGTACTGGTACAGGGGCCGCAGGCGCTGGGCCTTTCCTGCAAAGACCCGGGGCAGGGCGGAGGCTGGAGCGCCAGGTTGTGCCAGGTTGGGCCCCACAGGCAGGGGGAGAAGGAACAGCTCAGGGACTGCCACTCACGCTCCAGCCCCAACATCTCTAAGGGTGCAGACACCATGCTGGCCGAAGTGTGGAGCACAGGGGCCCCCAGGCTCTTGCGCTTCTTGGCTTTTTTGTGCTGTTTGGCAGATGGTAAGACCTCACTCTGGCTGCCCTCTGGCTCCTCCTCCTGCAGCAGCAGCCTGGGTGGCAGCTCAGCTTCAGCCCTCGGATGGGCACGGTGGCCGGGGAGGCTGAGGGACCTGCGCCAGGGACAGGAGACTTGAGGAGCCAGGCTCCAGCCCCGGCCCAGGGAATAGCCCAGCCTGCCCACCACCCCAGGGCTCGATGCCTGCCCCGTTCCTGGTCAGTGAGGCCCCAGGCCCAAGAGAGGCTTAGAGCCAGGTGAGCCCAGTCTCCTACAAACCCTGAAGCCCCCTCTCTCCTGCCGCTCCCTACACGGGGGTCGGGGGGAGGGTCTTCAAGAACAGAAGGAGAGGGGAGTGAGGATAGTAGTGGCGGACATAAGAGTCACGCCTGCAGAAGTGCAGGATTTAGGAATCCTACTGGAGTGTGAGCCCAATCCTCGGGCCTGCAGCTCCTTCCCTCCGAGAGCCCCCTCACTTGACAGGCTTCCTCTTTGGACCATGACCAGGCCTTACAGAGACCATGGGCCTGGGGCCTCTCTCCTCTAGCGCCCCAGCCTCCGGCTTGGGCCTCTCTTCCCCCAGCTTGTGCCTCTCTTCCCCCAGCTTGGGTCCTTCCTCCTGGAGCTCCGGCTCTGAGGCGGCTTCTGCTGGGCGCTGGTCTTCACTCTGGGTCCCGCGGGCCTCATGGGCTGGCACCAGGAACTGGTCTGCTGGCACCAGGAACTGGTCTCCCGTCACTGGACACTAGAGGTGACACACAGGCCATCGGTCACCATGGCCGGGCAAAAGATATAGGGATCCGTCACTGAACACCTAACATTAGACACCGAAACAGTCTGTGCCTCTCCCCCTCGTGGAGAGCCCAGCCCGGCAGTTAGGGCGTCGGGGCGCTCAGAGCTCCGCCTCTCAGAGCTCTGTGGCCCCGTGTTTGAATGCTAAACAGCCGGATGGTCACCTCAGAGGTCTGAGCACGGCCAGGGTCCTCCGCGAGCAGTGCCTGCCCCACGACCGTCGCCTCCTGGAACCCCGGCCGCCTCTCCGCCCCTGCCGAGGCCATGGCTGCGCGGGCTCAGTGCATCCTCCACAGCTGCCTGGGGCGAGCCCCGAGGGGTTGGATGGTGGCCCCGCGCAGACCTCGGATACCGGCAAGCAATCGAGGACAAAACTGGGAAGCGAGACCGGCGGCTACCCTCGTCCGAAACTACAAGCCCCAGGAGGCTTTGCGCCAGGGTCAGTGAGCCCTGACCCCGGGGACGGAAGCCAAGGTTGCCCAGCAACAACTCCCGTCGAGTGGCAGCCACTGGCGGCAAAACCGCTCGAGTGAGCCCCTGCCTGAGTGCCGCGGGGGGTGGGGCGCGAGCGGGACTGGGAAGTGGGCTGGGAGCAGAGGTCGCGGAGGCGACAAACGAGGCCGAGGTCGGGGCGGAGACCGGGAGGGTCCCGGGAGTGGCGGCGCTCCTGGGTCCGGGTCAGGGTCAGGGTCCCGGACTAGGGTCGGAGGCCTGGAGCTGGGAAGGGGGCCCAGGGAGGGAGGTACACAGCCTGACAGGCCTCGGGGCCCCTTTGCAGGGCAGCGCCGGCGGCATGTGCGAGGGCCCGTCCCGCATCTCGGGGCCCATCCCCCCAGACCCGACGCTTTGCCCTGACTACTACCGGCGGCCGGCCTCGGGTGAGTACGGGGGCGCGGCAGTGGCGAGAGGCTCCGGGGTCGGCCTCGGCTCCACCTCTGAGCCCCGCATTACGCCCGGCTCTGCCCCACACGCAGCTCAAGGGCGCCTAGAGGGAAACGCGCTGAAGCTGGACTTGCTGACTTCGGACCAGGCCCTGGACGCCACCGCTCCCCGTGTCCCCCGCATCGGTCCTGGCCCCGGAGAGATCCTGGAGCGCGGCCGGCGTGGCGTCGGGGACGTGCTGTTGCAACTTGAGGGCATCTCCCTAGGTCCTGGGGCCTCTCTCAAGAGTAAGTCCCAGGAAGGGAAGAAGGGGCAGAGAGACAGTTTGGGGTGGAAAGACATCAAAGCAGCTGCTCTTTCCGCCCTGACCTGGGCCCAAGCTTTGCTCTCTTGAGTCTCAGTTTCCCCAACCATAAAAGGGGGAGAAATGTGCTACCTTCTCGGAGGGGAACTGAATGAGGTAGTTCCCACGAAGCCCTAGCTCTGCTTCATGCATTTGTTACCAGTCAAACTTGTGTGCCAGGCCATATAGGTGCTAGAACACAGGGTTGAAGATAAGCATGAGCCATCAAGTCAAGGTGGGAGACAAAGAACAAGAGATGAATGTCATGTGTGAGATAATTAATAGTACGCTTCACTGTAATAATGGAGAAAATCAGCTGGGCACAGTGGCTCACGCCTGTAATCCCAGCACTTTGGGAGGCCAAGGTGGGCGGATCACTTGAGCCCAGGAGTTGGAGACCAGCCTGGCCAACATGGTGAAACCCCATCTCTGCAAAAAATACAAAAATTAGCCCGGCAAGGTGGAGTGTGTCATCCCAGCTATTCAGCAGGCTGAAGTGGGAGGATCACTTGAGCCAGGGAGGTTGAGGCTGTAGTGAGCTGTGATCATGCCACTGTACTCCAGCCTGGGTGACAGAGTGAGACCCTGTCTCCATAATAATGGAGAAAATCATCACGAGATACTTACTACGTGAGGAAGGGAACACGGTGATGAGGTAGATGAGAGGTCAGGGGGCTCTTTCTGTAAGGGGCGGAGGGCAGGCCTGTGTGTGAACTGGTGGAAATTGGATTGTATGGGCCATATGTAGGGCAGAGCCTGGCAGCATCTGTTCTCTAGGGAAGGACCCTAAAGACCATCAGAAGGAGAACCTGAGGCGGATCAGGGAGATTCAGAAGCGCTTCAGAGAACGAGAGCGCAGCCAGGAGCAGGGCCAGCCTAGGCCCCTGAAAGCTCTGTGGCGCTCGCCCAAGTACGACAAGGTGGAGTCCCGGGTCAAGGCCCAGCTGCAGGTACCTGCCTCAGGGAGCAAGAAGTATTATCCATTTTGTTGGCCAACAGGCAACTAACTGTATTCTGATCTGAGTTCTGGGGAGGGAGGAAAGTCACAGAGGTAACAGAGGACTAAGAGACCCTGACTCTGCTGCAGAGCGGGGCTGATGGGTGCCTTCTCAAAGCGGTGATGGCGGGGGGCCGATCCTAAGGGGCAAGCAGCAATTAGGCAAGGGGACAGCAGAAGAGAACATTCCCAAAAGATGGAACCTCACAGACCACAGGACACATAGCAGTGGAGATGCTAGGTACAGTTCACTGTGAGGAAAGAAAGGTGTGAGGTTATACCAAGAAGTCAGCCAGACCCACATCAAGGGCCACATTAGCCACTTTCAGCCCTTCTGAGGACAGTGGGAAGGGCAGAAGTATGGTGGGGGGGCTCTGTCTTGGGTAGAGAGCAGCACCATCCCTCCATCCAGGGACTCAGCAGGAGGAGCAAGAGTGAGAGGAAAGGCAAGGTCACATGAATGTGTCAGGGCTGAAGCATCTGTGGGGCTCCCAGGGGGTGGGAGTGTGTCCAGGAAGCAGATGGAAATTCAGGCCTGGATCTGAGGGGTGAGACCTAGGAGTTATTGACGATCAGGTTGAGGACAAGAAGACCAAGGAAGTGACCGCCTGGATTTGAGGACTTGGAGGCCAGCCATCAGGAACTTTGGGGGACTAGAGCCAGGAAGCTTGGCTAGGAAGGAGGGGAGAGAGTGGCGGCTGGCCCAGTACTGAGGTAGAAGGCGAGGTGGTTATTGTTTTCTTAAAAATCTGATATCCACACATGTTTATGTGCTGATGTGGACAAGTATCCCTTGAGGAGGGAATAGGCCCTGAGGGACATGGATGCAGAGGTCAGAAGGGCCAAGAGAGCCAGAGTCCTGAGGTTTCAGTCCCAGACCTCAGCCTGCTTGCTCTCTCTGCTGTGCCCTGCCCTCCAGGAGCCTGGCCCTGCCTTTGGGACAGAGTCTGCCCACTTCCTGCGGGCACACTCCCACTGTGGCCCTGGCCTCCCACCACCCCGTGTCCCCAGTCCCCAGCCAATCACACCAGGTCCTGAAGCTAAGGTGAGAGGATGTGTGGGGGCTGGATGGTGGTTGGGCAGGGCTCCCAGTGTGTGTCGGGGGGGTTCAGGGATACCACATAATGCTGTCTGCCCCTACCCACACTTGCTGTGTCCTGCAGGGGCCAGGCCTGGGGGTGGACTTCATTCGTCACAATGCCCAAGCTGCCAAGAGGGCCCCCCGGAGGCATTCCCGCTCACTGCAGGTCCTGGCACAGGTGCTAGAGCAGCAGCGGCAGGCCCAGGAGCACTACAATGCCACGCAGAAGGGCCACGTACCCCATTAGTAGGTCTTACTGCCCGACACACAGGGCAAGGGGCACCTGGGGAGGGTGGGAACCAATCTCTGCCCTGGGGTAATCAACCCTGAGCCTGTGCACCCACAGCTTGTTGGAGCGCAGGGACCTGTGGCGGCGGGAGGCCGAGGCCCGTGAGCAGAGCCAGCCGGACCCTGCCATGCCCCCAGGCCACATGCGCATGCCTGAGAACCAGCGGCTAGAAACACTGAGCAAGCTGCTCCAGAGTGAGAACCTGGGCAGGGAGGCTGGAGGGGGACCCCACTGAGGACCGGGCACCTGCCTAACACTGACTGTTCCCGGACCCCCTGTAGGCCAGAGCCAGCTGCTGCGTGAGCTGGTACTGCTGCCTGCCGGGGCAGACTCACTGAGAGCTCAGAGCCACCGTGCTGAGCTGGACCGGAAGCTGGTGCAGGTAGAGGAGGCCATCAAGATTTTTTCCCGGCCCAAAGTGTTTGTGAAGATGGACACCTGAGCCCCTCTAGGGGGCAATTAGCAGGGAGGTACATGCTGAGGATCACCAGCCACATGGCTGAAAAGGACAAGGTCAGGCCCATTCCCAGATCAGAGGTCTGAAGACAGGAGCAGGGGGGTGGCCAGTATCCCTAGAGCACTTTTCTCAGCCACCAGTGGCTACAGAAGGGCCATCCCAGCCTTTTAACTGTTTAGTAAAAATTAAACCGTTTGTACACAGGATTTGTTTCCTTAAGAGCTTTTCTTACCCTAAAAATGCCAATCCTGGTGGCCCTCCTGCTGCGCAATTGCAGGAAGTTCTCCCAATTGTCACTCCTGCCTTAGTCCAGAGCAGAAGGCAAGCTGGTGGGACCAGGGAGGAGGCTGGGGCTGGGACACAGAAGGACCATGACTGTAGTTGTAGAAAAAACCTTTAATGTTCCCCAGGCTGAGGGAGCCCTGTGAGCCTGCTAAAAACCCCCACTGTGAAGTCCCTGCCATGGCCCAGCAGTGTGGAGTGGGACGGGGCTGCATCCCGCCTGTCAGAGGCTGAAGCCACTACCATCTCCTCGCATGTGACTCCCCCAGCCAGAACTGGCCTGCTCCTGGTCATCCAGGGAGGGCAGAGAGCTGCGGGCACCAGGATATCGGCAGCCAGGGTGCAGGTCCCAGCATGGGGGCCCCTGAGATAGCCCATTGGAACTGGGAGACTGGTGGTTCTCAGTGACCAGGTCACTGCTGTCATCGTCACTATCAGGCTCAACAGGCCCAGGCCCTGCAGAGGGAGGACCTGTCAAACGCCCAGATGCCCCTCGCACCACGTTATTGCGCTGGTTGGCAGGCTTGACAGTGACAATGAGGTTATGGCTGTTGGCGACCATCATGTCCGTCACTTGGTCCAAGGTCTTCCCGGCTACTTCAATGCCATTGACCTCGAGGATCTCATCACTGACCGCCAGCAGCCCTGTACTCTCAGCCAGGCCCCCACGTACCAGGCGGGAGATGAAGATGCCTGGAACCCGCTCCAGGCCCTGGGGAGCCACACGTACACTCATGCCATCTCGGATGTAGAAGCCCAGGGGGCGGTCTGAACCATGCTTGTGCAGCCGCACCCGTCGGTGGGTCTCAGGCAGTAGGTCCACATCTATGACTGAGGAAACTTGGCGGAAATCTTGGGGCAGGCTGATTAGGAGGGGTGGTCGGGTGCGCAGGGGTGCCACTGGCCGCAGCAGGAGCCCTTTCTTGCGCCGCTGCAGAGAGTTGGAGGCAAAAGCCAGGCTGCTGGAGTCAGCGTCTGCTGTAGGAGAGGCGGGTTGCTGAGATCAAAGACCTGTTCCCCCACTTGGGCTCTTTGCAGGGGGCACTATAGCTATTTCCTACCACTTGGAGGTCAGGCCAAGGGCAGGGGCTGCAGAGGGTGACGCTTGGGTGCCCTGGCCATGGACTAACCCTTGTAGACCTGCCCCACAGACACCTTACCCCAGAGGCTGCCCACTGTACCCCTCCTCACCCCTCTTCTGCACCAATAGGCGCAGTGGTGGGGGCCCGCTGGCCAGGGCCCGGTGCAGGCTGTCGTCGTTGGTGAGGGGCAGCAGGTCACCGTGAGCATCCGTATAGCCAAGTAGCACGTCCAGGCCCGGGATCTGGTGCACCGTACGCAGCAACCGTGAGAACTCCTGGAAGCCGCTCACCGAAGCGCGGGGCAGCGCGAAGCGTCGGAACTCGGCGTCAAACTGGAAGTCGGGGTTGGGGGACAGGAGGGGTAAGGATAGCCTGCTCCCCTTTCTCACTACAGGTCTGAGGCCGGCAGCGATGGGAAAGAAACGGCTGCCGCAAAAGCGGCAGCCTTAAGGCCAGACCTCAGCTCCAGTACCAGGGACGCTGTCCAAGGTCTCCTTACCACCCTCCAGGTACTCAGGCCACAGAGGGATCTGGAGGCCAGCAGTGGAGGGAGGAATATGGATGGGGGAAGGCGAGAAGAAAAGCAGAATGGGACTTGGAGGATAGAGGGAAGAGGTGGCGGGGACCAAGGAGCCGGGAAGGGGAGAAAGAGGGAATTGGGAGCGCCTAGGGCCGAGGCCGGAGGGGCCCTTACTTTGCTCTTGACCTCGACGATGGTATCAGGACTGCGCGCCGGAGTCCTCTGCGGCCGGGCCATGGTGGGGCCGGGCGGGCCGGGGACGGTGCCCCAGACGGCCCGCCGAGGCGCAGGTGCACAGCCTGGCCGGCCCGCCCGCGCCGCCCCGCCCCTGGCGGTAGCACACGCCCCGCCCTCCCATCCGGAGCGTGACGTCAAGGGTGCAGCGACGCAGAGTAGAACGCGGAGTCCACGTTTCCTAGGAAACGGAGCCGGGGGTGGAGAGGAGCCTTCCTCCGCTCTTACGTCATCACGCTGATGTCCGCGTGCCCCCGGAGTCTGGGGAGTAGGGCTTGGGCAATCCGAGGGGAGGGCGAAGGAAGTACCATTTATTGAGCGCTGTCTGTGTGCTCTTATTTGCACTGGCCTTACAAGGTCGTCCATTGTGTAGATGAGGAAATTGAGTCATAATATGTGCTGAACCCCTTGGGGGTCACACGACGCTGAAATGGTTTCGAGCCAACTCGCTCGGATGGCACTCGGCCGCAACCTCCGGCCTTGGATCCCTCTCTCCAGGGACCGGACCAGCCCTTGTTCTGTTCCCTCCCGGTAGCACGGGAGTTCTGACCAACGGCCCAAACGCCGGGCCATTGCTCGGAGTGACGCCGCGATGAGAGTAAGCAGGCCAGCATCCTGTGGACCAGCTAGAGCCTGCTGACAGGCTGGAGCAGGACGCCCTCGTGCGCAGGCGCGGGATGTAGGGGAGCGTGGCCTCCGCCTCAGGCCCCGCCCAGCCGCAGGCGCTTCCTCTTCCGACGAGAGGCGGGGCCTGAGCACCCGCGGGAAACCTGGACCTGCTGCCTCTGCTAGGTTCAGCCGCGGGAATGGCAGGTTCGGGGAGGCTGGTCTTACGGCCCTGGATTCGAAAGCTGATTCTAGGGTCAGAGACACTCTCCAGTCCACGAGCCGGGCAGCTGCTCGAGGTGAGCCCCCACTCAAGGCCGGGAGACCGAGGCGGAGACCACGGGTGGTGGGATTGACGCAGCTCGCCGCCGTCAGGTACTAAAGGAGGCGGAGGCAGCTACCGCGGGCCCATCCCACGCCCCTGATGCGTCCGACGTCGGGACCACGCTGCTTGTGTCTGACGGAACCCACAGTGTCCGATGCCTGGTGACGCGGGAGGCCCTCGACACCTCGGACTGGTGAGAGGCGCCGCGCATTTTCGGACGTCGGAGGCCGGTGGGAGAGCGCGAGGTGGGCGGGCCTTGTGTTGCGGCGGGCCCAGCAGTGAGGGTCCTGCTTGCCGCAGGGAGGAGAAGGAGTTCGGCTTCCGCGGGACAGAGGGCCGGCTGCTGCTGCTGCAGGACTGCGGGGTCCGTGTCCAGGTCGCTGAGGGTAGCGCGGTGAGTCGTGGGGCTGTCCTGGGCGGGTTATCGGGCTTGACTCTTCTTGACAAACTTCTGAGACCTCCCGTTCTCCTCGAACTCCTCCAGACCGCAGAGTTCTATCTCCAGGTGGACCGCTTCAGCCTGCTGCCCACGGAGCAGCCCCGGCTACGGGTGCCTGGTTGGTAAGTGATGCCTCCGCCCTCCAGCAGCTCTCCCTACCCCAGCCTGGCTGGCGCTGGCAGAGGCCTTTGGGTTAGGAGGGCTTGGGCCTCCATTAACTAACCTTGTTTTTTTCTTAGCAACCAAGACTTAGATGTTCAGAAAAAGCTCTATGACTACCTTGAGTGAGTCTGGGGTGGGCCTCGGGCACCACGTGTGGTCTGGTGAGGGGATGGTGTGTCTGGATAGACAGGCCTCAGCATGGTTCCTGAGGCCTAGCCATTCTTCTTGTAGGGAGCACCTTTCGGAGTCCACCTCTTCCAATGCAGGTACTGTAGGGCTTGACCAGTAATCCTAACACCCTGTGCAGTGATCTCTCCTGCCTTAACCTGTTGCTTCCTCAATAAGCTCTCTCCCCCTCCCCCTCTCTTCCTCTCTCCCTATCTCCGGGGTCCTCCTCTTTAAGCCTTGATTCATTCTCTGGTCCCTGTCCCCAGGTCTATCACTGTCCCAGCTTCTGGATGAAATGCGGGAGGACCAGGAGCATCAGGGGGCGCTTGTGTGCCTGGCTGAGGGCTGCCTAAAGCTGGAGGGCCCTTGCACAGCACCGCCTCTCACCCACTGGGCTGCCTCACGCTGCAGGGCCACGGTCAGTCTGGGGCTTTTCTTGGGAGATGTCAGGGTGAGGAGTTGGGCAAGGGTCATGCTGAGAGTTCACGTCCCACAGGGAGAAGCTGTGTACACTGTCCCAAGCTCACTGCTGCGCATCTCTGAGAATGACCAGCTAATTCTGAGCTCTCTAGGACCGTGTCAGAGGACACAGGGTAAGGGGGACTGGAGAGGTTGGGGGGATACCCTGGGGTACAGGTCCACAGTGCTGATAAGCCTTCCTGAACCCTCCAGGCCCCGAGCTGCCCCCACCAGACCCGGCTCTGCAGGACCTATCCCTGACCCTCATATCCTCTCCTCCTTCCTCACCCAGTTCCTCAGGTGAGGTGATGCACAAGTCACAGGCACTCACTGCTATCTATCGGCCAGATTCCCAGGCTGTGCAGGATGCTGTGAAAAGGTGCATGGGGGTAGGGGATGAACACAGTCTCTGCAGTCCTGTCTGAGCTTGCAGGCCACTCAGCTGCTCTGAGCAGAGAGGGCTGTGCCTACAATGAGTCCCCTCCTCCTCAGGAACCCCAGCCTTACCCGGCCACGTGTCATCCCAGGAAAGTGGTGTGAGCATCAGCCTTCTGCCTGCCCTGTCCTTGGCTGCTCCAGACCCAGGGCAGAGGAGCAGCTCCCAGCCCCCACCAGCCATCTGTTCAGCCCCTGTCCCCGTGACCCCCAGCTCCCCACTCCAGAGCTACAGCCCCAGTCTCTCGCCCCGTGGCCATGTCCCCAGTCCACACCAGGCTCCTGGGACCAGGTCCCAGAAACCTAGTCTGGAGTTAAAGGAGCTAGGGTTCCCAGGCAAGAATCGGCGGTCTTTTCCCAGGACCGGAACTACCAAGGGAGCCCAGGAGTCCTGCCCTGTCTGGGTGAGCATAGTCCCTTTGCAGTTGGAGGTTAGAATGAGGAAGGCCTGAAGTAGAGATGGGAGGGAGCAGGGGTAGCCTTGGATGGGGTTGGGGTCCTTGTTCTTCCCCAGACACCATACCCCTTTCAGGAACCCCCAAGGAGGCATCGTGATGGTTCTGCCTTCCAATATCAGTACGAGCCACCCTGCACGTCCCTCTGTGCTCAGGTCCAAGCTGCCAGGTGAGTGAGTGCCTGGGTCTGCCCCCACTCTTGGGTCACCAGTCCCAGGCTCCATTGACCTGCAGCCGTGATTCCTTCCCAGGCTTCCTCCCCAGCTCGTGGCCTGGGCCTTGCACTTTCTAATGGAGCCACAGCCAGAGGAGTCTGAGGCAAATCTGATATGATGAGAAGTCATACAGGAAAAATACTGCTCCACACTCTGCTTCCTTTGAGTTTTTTAATAAAATAATCTCATGCGGCAGGAGAGGAGAGGATCAGGGATTTGGACCGCCGCCTCTTTGGTCTGTGGCTGGGGAGGGTGGGCTTCGCTCAGGGCTGGAGGGCTCTGTGGGCTGTGGGGGCAGAGGCTCGGTTCCAAGGCCAGATCCTGTGAGGGGAGGGAGGTGGAGAGAGGAAGGGTCAGGGCTGGGCTAAGCAGTCCTGCTACCCTCCCAGCTGGCCTGGACTCACTCTTACCTAGGCTTGGGGATGGAGGTGCCTCGAGCTTCGGCCTGCGTTTGAGGACAGGGGAGCGCTGCAGCCGCAGAGGCCGTTCTAAGGAACACAGAAAGGCTTGAGGTGGGTTGCTAAGGGCTTGAGGTCTGTCCATCCCCTGCCCACTCTCCCACTTCCATTGCACGCAAGCATGTGCTCACACACACTGCTGCCTTCAGAGCATCCCCCATCCCTGCGTCCTCACCCCAGCAGAGGCTGCTCTTTGGGAAGTGTAATCAGGGCTAGTTGGAAGGGCTTGTTAAACCCTTGCACCTGGCCTTCTAGCTCCTTGATTTCTTGAGTCCTCACACACTGGTGCCTCCCTCCAAGGATCAAAGCCATGAAGGGAGCCCCAGAAGCCCACCCTCCTGCATCTCCTGCATTCAAGCACAGATGGAGGTATCTCCCCTCACCAGCAGGAGCCTAGAGCTGGTCCTCATGCACAGACACTGCTCGCTGCCCTGCCAAGAGAGGCCTTGGCCTCAGCTGGCCATCTGAGGGAGGCCAGGGAATCAGAGGTGTTCCAACAGCTGCCCCGACTCCAGCCCTTCCTTCCCACCCTCAGGGTCCTTAGAGGAGCTGAGTTCCCAGCAGGAACTCCTACAGCCCCCAGCCCAGAATTGGGGTGGGGAATCGGGTGGCTGCCTACCTTCATTCCTGGGGCCCAAGCAGGGGTCCTCCGGGAGGCCCAGGCTGTCTGGGGAGGGGCTAGCTCTGCAGGGACTTGGGCTTTGACCAGGGGAGGGAGGGCCTGGACCATCCTGTTGGCCCCAACCACGGCTCCTGAGCTCTGCATTCAACTGCTGCCCCAGTGTCTTCCAGGTGGCAGACTCGGGCCCCTGGCTTCCTGGGCCAGGTCTGCAGGAGGGGTCTGTGGGGAGAAGGGTGTCAGCCAAGACCTGGTCAGGCCTTAGAGATAGATAGGTCTGAACCACCCTCTGACCCTGCTCCTGCCCATCTCTGCTTCCCCCACTAACACACACAGTGGCCCTCACTCACCAGCAGACACAGAGTGGGTGCGGGACTTCATTGAGATGGGAGGGGCCTCCGTGGAACTGTCCATAATATCACCTGCAAGGTAGAGTTGGGGACTCGGGCACCAGACCTTGGAGATGAGGGGAAGAAAAACCTGGCCTCTCCCCTTCCTCCCCCAGGAGAGTAAGTGCCTTGGGGGCTGTCTGTAAGGACACCTCCTGGCAAATATACTGCTGCACCCCAGGGTCCCACTTACTTACTTACCATCTGAGCCAGCTTTCTTGATCTCGCCATCTTTGCTCTGTAGGAAACAGGGCAGTCAGATTCCAGCCCTGCCCCCTCCCCACACCCTAGCCTTTTGTTCATTCTTGTTCTTATAACCCAGCTCCTGAATGCCCACCATGGGCTGGACAAGAGCATGGCAAACCCAGTCCAGTCTTAGAACGCTTCACACACTTCAATGTTTGTAAATTCAGGCTAACTTCATGTGTTTGTTTTTTTAAGGTATTAAATGGATGGTACAGAGGGCTGGGGTTCTTTGGGACTGTGAAGAGAGTGACATTAGCAGGGTGGCCATAGAGGAGAGTCAGGGAAGGACCATGGACACTGTGTGGATGGCTGAGGAGGGACCTGGTGTAACCCACAATTAATTAGAGACTGGAAGCAAGGTAGGGAGGATACCCAGATACAGGGACATGTGTGGAGGCTCTGATTTGCACCTAGGGGAGGAGAGCAGTGAGGTTTTTGGTCTCATTCTGTCACCTAGGCTGCTGGAATGCAGTGGCATGATCTCAGTTCACTGCAATCTCCGCCTCAGCCTCCTGAGTAACTAACTGAGATTAAAGGTGCCTGCCACCACACCCCGGCTAATTTTTTTGTATTTTTTTTTAAGTAGAGTTGTTGGGGTTTCACCATCTTGGCCAGGCTGGTCTTCAACTCCTGACCTCATGATCGACCCTCCTTGGCCTCCCAGAGTGCTGGGATTACAGCCATGAGCCACCAGTCCTGGCCAAGAGCAGTGAGGTTTTAAGGTGGCCAGGGCCAAGACACCCCACAGGGCCCCAGAGCTGGGTGTGAAGACTGAACAGTGTCTTGAGAGGAAGCCCCTGGAGGACTTGCTGTTTCAAGTACAGGTGACAAGATCAGATTTTTCTCTTCTTTTTTTTTTTGAGATGGAGTCGTCTCACTCTTGTCACCCAGGCTGGAGTGCAGTGGTGCAATCTAGGCCCATTGCAACCTCTGTCTCCTGGGTTCAAGCGATTCTCCTGCCTCAGCCTCCCAAGTAGCTGGGACTATAGGCATGCACCATCACACCCAGGTAGTTTTTGTATTTTTTTTTTTTAGTAGTTTTTGTATATTTAATAGAGACAGGCTTTCGCCATGTTGGCCAGGCTGTTCTCTAACTCCTGACCTCAGGTGAGCCACCTGCCTCAACCTCCCAAAGTGTAAGGATTACAGGCATGAGCCACCACACCTGGCCTGGGCCACAGGTTTCTATTAGACCTGCAGAGAAAGGACTTTCTCAGGTCCAGAGGAGCTAGCAGTGGCCTGTGCCTGGGTAGAAGCCAAGAAGGAAGAAAGGTTTTGAGGAGGAGGGAGTAGAACTGCCAATTAGACCTGTCATGAGTCTTCTCCATCTTGGTCACATATGTCACCCACAGCATGCCACCTGCCCTCTCACTTCATGCTTATGTTCCCCAAACTCACTTGCTTCCTCTTGCCTTCGGCACCCCCGCTGCCTCGGCTGACGCCTATCCTCTGCAGCATCACTTGTACCCGCTGTTCAAAGGATGGAGCCAACTCTGTTTCTCCCCTCTCCAGGGGCCGCCGCTAGGGACAGAGATGCCCGAGTTGGAGATAGCCCATGCCCTGGGTCCCAGAAACGCCCTTACCCCCCATCAGCAAGCCTCACCTTGTCAGGTCTGGCACCCAGCATTGCCTCCTCCTCTGCAGGCAACAATATCATCGAGTAGGCCTTGCTGTCCCTTGTGTATCGAGGTCGGCTCCTTCGGGCAGGGTCAGGGCTACTGGTGTCCCCCTCAGCCCCACCAGGCTCCTCACCACGGCTGGGACGGGTTGGCGGCCGCAGCAGGTCACTAAATGTAGTTTTTCGGGTTCGGGGAGCTGCCCCAGGGCTGGTATCTAGATCAGGTCGTGGACCCCGTGTTGAACGAGGCTTCTTGAAGGCAAAGAGGGTGCCCAGCTTCTTTCGCAGTGTACGGGGGACAGGAGTGGTGTCCCCCTCAGTGGCCGGGTCCTCCTCGGGGGCCCAGCTGTGGGGACATTAAGCAGTCAGAAAGCCCATCAGGCATACCATCCTATCCCACCCCCTGAAGATGCCCCTCACTCACAGGCGATCCTGCTGAATCAGCCTTTTGGAGAAGAATTCCTCCACGCCCTCGTCCACGCGGGTACTGAGCCCATTCCCTTCCTGCGGCAAGGCTGGGGGCACCTGGAGGGCATCATGGGGTCAGGGGTCAGGGCTGAGTACAACTCGTCTTTTCCCCCATTCCCTGTCCGGCAGCCTGGCCTGAATAACTCCAGGATCTCAGACTAGGGTGACCCTAGGGGACTGCTGATACCAGCCTCCCACTGTCCGGCTGCTGGACAGAGACACCAGATTTCATACACTCCTCACCCACAGCTGGTTTCTGCACATCCAGCCCATACCTGTCCTTGTCCCACAGTGCATCCTACACGCCCCTAGCCACCCAGTCACCAGCAAGCCTAGCTCCCCCTTGCCCCTGGGTTATCTGTTCCCACTTGCCACCCGTTCTGCTCCGAACAGTTCCCTGCAGTGTCCCCCACCCCACCCCCACTCCACTCGGCCTGCTGCCGGCTCAGTGGCGCCAGCTGCTGCGTCAGACCCTCTGGGGGGCCTCAAGCGGGCTCCTCCCCACCCTCCGCCAGTGCCCACTGCCCCCGCGGGCTCGCAGCCCACACAGGCATCTCCCTACACGCGCCGCCACCGGACTCGTAGACGCAGGCTTGGCCCCGCGGCCAAGCATCTCTCAGCAGCCCCGGGGAGGGAGGATGGACATCCTCTCTCGTGCAGCCACCGAGGCCGCGGGCCACCCCGAGGCGGAGTCCCACACCCAAGCACACTCCGAACGGAACCGCACACGCATGGCCTGGGTTTAGAGGTGGCCAGGAAGAAGCCAGGATGTGACCATGACCACATGACCAGGTGGCCTTGGGCCCCTACCATCCCCTCTACTTGACCGCCACCACCCATGAGGAGCGGCCGGGCCACCAGCGACCCCCAAATCCACGCGCTTGGGAGTGGGGGAAGGGTGCTCACCTGGGGGCCCCCCGGCGGCGGACGGTGGTGGTGCTGGCGGCGCGGCCGCGGCCGGGCCCGGGTCGGATGGCGCAGGGGCTGCCCCGCGGATGGCAGGTCCATGCGGGGCAGCGGGCCGGCCGGGGGCCCTGGAGTGGCAGGGCTCGGAGAGCCGCGCGCGGACGGCCCCGCCTGCGGCTCCGCATCTTCTCCCGGAGCCGCCAGCTCGGGCTCCGGCTCTGCTTCCTCAGCAGCACCTGAGGGGGACAGCACCAGAAAAGCACCGAGCGCTGAGCCCGGGGAGGTGGTGGCGGAGGCGCTAGGGCGGCGGGGGACCCGCCCAGGGCGCGGGGAGGGGCCCGGCTATGGCGCCCGTCCCCCCGCCCCTCTGCCCCTCCCCCCGCCGCTGTCCGTGGTGCTGAGCGCGGCCCCGAGTGCGCGCGGCTCCGCGCCACCGCCAAGCATGCGCGTCCTGGGGGTAGGGAAAGGGGCGGGAGGAAGCGAGCCGAGCGAGTGTCCTGTTCCTGGTCTGCCCAGGTCTCGCCCCGGGCTGACCAAAGCAGACCCCAGCTTTGCAGGTTGCATGGGGGTCCTGGCCTGGCTGGACCAGTCAAGGGCTGGGGTGTACCCAGACCAGGCTGAATGAGTTTGTCCAGGTCCCTGGGTCCCCACGTCTAATGAAGCTTCAGCCCACCCAGGTAAACTCCCTCCCCCAAGACCCTGACTTACTGTGAATGAAGGGGACCAGGTGAAGACCATGGCTGAGCTCAGGCCATTTCCATGCAGGACTGTCATCCTGGTGGGGAGGGCACAAACTCAGTCTGGGGTAGGAGAGTACCACCCCAGAAGAGCTGCCTTTCACCTTCCACACTCCAGACCAAGATGGGAAGAATGGGAGTTCTATGCCTCAGGTTCTAAAACCACTTACCTTCTCTTCCTCCTCTTCTTCCTTCTCCTCCTTGGAGAAGAAAAGACTTTCCAACTCCCCAGGCTCAAGGGGGCTGGGTTGACCTCCATTCAGAGCCGGTAGGGAAGGGGGCATTGTCACTGTTGCCTGTTGAGCTAGACTCTCCACCTGTAATACCAGGCAGCCAAAGATGACAGGTAGGGCCTCAGCCATGATCCCATCAGTGCTAAGGGGACCCTGAAATAGCCCTGGGCTACATGGCCCCAGAAGTCATTACAGAGCTGCTGCAAGGGAGATGGTCAAGTTATTGCGTGTGTGTTTCCAAGAAAGTGTGTGCACATCTCCCCCTTACCAGCCGATCCCGGGCTGCACTCAGGCCTGCCAAAGCCTGAGCCACAATGCTCTCTGCCAAGGTCCCAGTGATTGATAGCCGCATGTCCCTAAGGCCAGGAGAGGACAGGGGTTAATGGGCTGGTTTTGCTCAGCCTTCCCCAGCCCAGCCCCATCCACCCTACCTGAGCCAAGTGAAGGCATCTTGCAGCAGCTGCTCTGGGAGCAGCTCCGGGAGGCCCCTCGAGCCTGCCAGAACCCCCTCTAGCTGCTCCCTCCAGCTGGATCCCTGTAGCATCTGTGGGCAGAGGTTCCTTGCTGTGTCCAGTGTGGTCTGAGTGAAGTCCTGGACAACGATCAAAGCATGGTGAGGATGTGGCCAGACACCAGGCTGCTGGCTTGAGGCTCCAACTCCAACAGAATATGAGTGAGGGGATCTAACAGTTAAAACTATAGGATGAGGGTCAAACCTGCACATGGTGGTGGAGCTGGGGCAGGAGTACCATCTCACCTGGATGTCTTGGCGGCAGACCTCGCCCACATGTCCCAGAAGGCCCTCCAGCTTCTGCCCAAGCTGCCAGTGATAGCTTGGGGAGCTTCCAGCTTCATATAGAATGGGGAGAATCTGAGGACCAAAGAGGAAAAGCAGTTGCAAGGTGACACCTGACTAAGAGGGTCAGGTCCTTGTAGCAGGAGGGGGAGTGCTCACACTGAGAGAGAAGTTGGCATTTTGGATGGCATCCTCAGCCTGGCGCACAGCAGCTTCACCCTGGGGCCCAGCCCCACAGCCCAGCAGCTCCACATGCTCCTGCACGGACTGACACAGTTCATTTACTTCCTGTGGGAGAATAGGGATCAGTCTTAGCCTAGCCCCCTCCCAGTCTCCCAGATCCTGCCTGCCTTCTTCCTAGGCTGTTTAGCAGAGTGAGGGAGGTCCTAAAGCTGGCACTATTAGACCAGCCACTTCAGAACTCTATCTGTTCAAGGAGGGAGGGAACTATCTGTTGCTTTGGTTCATTTTAAGGACTTTATATATACTTCCTAAATGCCCAGAATAGGAAGGAAAGGAGTTGTAAATTCTATCTGTTTTAGAAGCTCAATCTGTCCACACACACAGAGGATAGGCTGGGAGAGGGATGGAAAAGGGAGTGAGTGGCCCTGGAGGAGGGGCCAGGAGGAGCAAGGGATAATTGGTGTGGGGGTAAGGAGTAGCATATTTGAAGGTTGGTCCAGAGACTGAACCAAGGAGAGCCATGAGGGCTCCAGTGTGACCAGGAGAGACCTGGAAGGATGCCCCAACCTCTGTCTACAGCACTGGGGGGCTGTGGGCACCAGTGGGATTTGGCTTCAGGGTAGAGAACGGGGTTCGTGGGAGACAATGATATCACTTGCAGAAGTGCAGAGCATGAAGCCCTGCAGGATGTCTGGATCAAGACCTTTGGGCTCTGCAGCTTAGTTAGGAAAGAGGAGGTATTTGGAAATGGAGAGGTGGAAACATCTCCAGCAAAGGTAGCTGAGGGAGATGAAGCCAGAGAAGGAGTGGCTGGGTGTGGGCACACAATGGAGAGGGGAAGGGAGCCCTGTATATGTGAAGTCAGAGATGGGGCTACAATTGGGGGAGAACATAAAAATTCCTGTTTAACAGGATAGTCTGTTTACATGCTTAACGTTAGGCAGCCAAGGGTGTTATATGGAGAGCAATTTTAGGAGTGTTTAGCCTCTCCAGACCAAGGAGAGGGATTCTGTCGGGGACAGCAGGGCTCAGGCACCCTGAACCCAGGAAAGTCAGACCCTCTGATTCACGGAGGCTCCCAGGTGCCGCAGGTCTCCTCATTCCCTACCTCCTGTTGTTGGGGAGAGGATACTGACCTGCTCTGAGGGGTCTGAGACCAGACTGAGTGGCTGAAGGTGGGTCGTGTGGTCAGAAGAGGCAGGGTCTGCACGGTTGTTCCTCAAGAGACAGGCTTGGATCTAGGGGCAAGAGGTATTGAGAAATGCTGAGGGAGGGATATGGTGCAGGTGTAGAGAAGGGCAAGGGAGGAGGCCGACGCCCACCTGATGGACTGCACGTGCTGTCAATTCCGGGCGGCTGCGCTGCGCCTGGGCCACGTCATTCAGTGGCAGAGGCATAGCCTTCAGGGTGTGGTTCTGCTCCAGCGCCTGCGCCACGTCCAGCAGGCCCAGAGCAGATGTGTGGTTCCGGTCCCAGACCACAGACCTGGGCCAGGCCTGGCTTCAGTGGGGGGCACAGTTCCACAACTCCCTACCCAACCCTTGGCCTCGCCCTTTCGCCTCCTCCGCTAGCTCCATTTGCTCCGCCTCATTCAGTCCCGCCCCTCAGCCCGGTGCCCTCCTCTCCACCGCGCCCCCTGCCCGCTGGTCCCACCCCTCTGACCCCGCCCACCGGAGCCTCGAGTTGACCCGCAGCGCCTTGGCCAGCAACTTGGCGCCCGCGTCCCCCACGGCGTTGCCGCTGATATCCAGCGCGGTCAGGTTAGGATTGGTGGCCAGGGCCCGGAGTAGGACGCTGGCGCCCAGCTTCAGCCGAGACTCAGCCACTGACAGAGACTGAAGAGGCTGGGGTTGAGAGAAATCCATTGATGGCTGGAGTCAGGGGTCAGTAAGGGCAGGTCACAGGGTCTGAGGGAGCAAGAGAAGGGAGGACTAAAGGGGTCTAATTGCCCGAGGACCCTGCAAGGTCCGGTGAACTCACACAGTCGTCGTCCTGCATGAGCTGGACAATCCGGTGCAGGACGTCGTCCAGGGTCTCCCTGTGGGTAGGGACCGCGGTTGTGGGGGACAGGGATGGTGGGGTGTTGTCTGGGAGGCCCGGGAGTGGAGGGGGGGCTCACTTGCACCGGACGTTGAAGTTCCTTCCAAGCGCCACGTGTCTCAGGGACCGGCTTCTCCCGATGGCCAGCACCAGAGTCACCATGTCCGAGCCAAAGCCTGTGGGTGACTCGGGTCACGCACGAGGCGAAGTTGCAAGGGTAGGGTGGGGTTTGCGAATCAAGTGAATGACGCGAGGTTGGGCTTCCCTGCGCCCTCACCGTTATCCGCCAGATCCAGGGAGCTTACAGCGCCTGCGTCGCACACTAAGTCTTGTATCACCTGGGCGCCGGCCGAGCGCAGCTGGAGGTGGGAGGTGGTAGGTGGGAGGCGGGACCCACTCAGGCCGCAGGTGGGGAGGGGCTGGCGGCCCACGGTCCCACTTTCCCGCCTCCCAGAGCCATTCCCAATGTGTAGTCTCTTCTGGGGCCGGCGCTCACCTCGCAAGCGCTGAGGTCCAGGTGCAGGTCGCGGAGGTGCGTGTTGAGCGCGAGGCCATCCAAAAGGGCTCTGGAAGGAGACGTTACAGCGGGTGGCAGGAGCTGGGACAGGGGGCTCCAGGGTGCCAACGAAGGAGGCAGGGCCAGGATCTGGGGGAGGCTGTGGGCGCGGCAGGAGCAGGAAAGGGGAGGGGCGGAGGCCGGGGCGGGGTGGGCACTCCCGCGGGGGCGTGGCCCGAGTCAGACACTGACCTGAGTGCGTCGGGCGGCAGCTTGCAGCCCGCCAGGCCCAGGTGCCGCAGCGTCCCCGCGCGGCTGAGGAAGAGCTGCAGCGCGGCCGGCGCGGTGCGGGACTTCCTGAGGGGAGCGTGAGAGTAGGCTTGAGGGCAAGGGGGCGGCTTCCAGCAGCCTCCCCCGGCCCCGACAGGTCCCCCTTACGTGCGGGAGAAGACGTTCCTCGAAGCATCGAGGTGGGTAAGGCTGGCGCAGCAGCCGCGGAACAGCGCTGCGAAGAGCTGCGGGGGGAGGGTGTTGGCTGCACCCGCGGGGGGACCGAGCCCTCCCCGTCCCGTCCCACCCTGCAGTCCACCCTGCAGATCATCCATCCCCCCACGGAGCACCCCCTCACAATGTCCAGGGCGGTGTCGGTGCCTGCGAGGTTCAGGAATGACAGCACGTTAGGACGGCTCAGGAAGGTATAGAGGCCCTGGCGGGAGGACAGGGGTGGGATGGCGTCGGTGATCGCCTACCCAGGGCTTCCAAGCAACCTCAAGCTCCCACCCTCAAGACAGCCACTCACCCCACTGTCCTCGGAGGGCCCTAGCGCCCCGGGGTTCCCAGAAAGGTCCAGGTGGGTCAGGATGGAGTCGAAGGCAGCATTGGTGGCCAGTGCCTGGCCCAGAGCCCTCATTCCTGGTGGTGGGGTGGGGTGGCTCAGCAGTCGGGCAGAAGGCAGACCCCCACTATTTCCCCTCACCCACTTCCTCATTCAGTCTACCTCTCGGTGTCAACCCTGTCTGGGCGAGGTTGAGTCTCCTCAGGGCTCCTGGACAACGCTCCAGGTGTCTGCTGAGTGCAGCCATGCCTGCGGGGTGGGAGCAGCCACGTGGGTCTCACCTCCTCCCGCCCCCTGCCCCTGCGGTCCCCAGGCTCAGCCATACCTCGGTCATCCAGCAGGTTCCCCGCCAGGCTGAGCTCCCGCAGCCCAGAGCTCGAGTGTCCCGCCAGCACCTGGGCCAGTCGTCGGACAAAGTCTCTGGGGACCAGACCCCAGGCATGAGACTCTGCCCCTGGCTTGCCAACCCCTCCCTAGGCCACTAGTCCCCAATCTCAAGCCCCCAGACTCTCCTCTCCAAGCCCTGCCCTGTCCCCCTCACCCCCTTAGGCCACAGGTCTCCAGCACCAGCTCCTCCAGGTGGGATGACTGGCTCATCATGTGCAGAATCTGTTCCGAGACCTCAAGGCTCTGAGAACCAGAGGGTGGTGGCTCAGCAGGCTGCACCCTGGCCCATATCCCTTGGTCCCTCCCTGCCCTTATCCCCCACCCCCGCACCAGCTTCATGTCCACACAGGAGAGGCACCGGAACCACAGGTTGTAGGACAGGGCAGCCACACTCAAGGCCAGGTCCCTGGTGGGAGGGTGGGAGGGTGGGAAGAGAGGCAGAGCTCAGGGCCCTCCAGCCAGGTCCCAGGCCCAGCAGCTCCTCCATGGAGAAGCTGAGGCCCAGGGATATGGGCCCCAGGCTCTTCCTCCTCTCCCATCCTGGCAGGCCACACACCGACTGCTGAGGTGGCTGAAGTCTCCCAGGCTGAAATGGCGGCATCCCTGGCGATGGTAGATGGTGTCCACATCCTGGGCAAGAAGGAGATGCTTACAATTCGCTTGGGGTCACAAGGGGCAGGGAGGCATTCAGCACACATAGGGGACCAGATGTTTCCAGAGCCCACCAAAATGGTCCTACTCTCACCCACTGAATCTCCTCTCGGAAAGGGAAGCCATTGTAGTCACACAGAGCCTCGTATGTCTCCAAGAAGCCACCTGGGAGGGGACAGGGGTGTGTGGAGGGAAGGAGAGACAAAAGGTCAGCAATGGAGGAAGACCAGCCCCACAGGCTAGGTGGTGGCTGTGACCTGAATGGCTCTGTTCATTTAGGGGCCCTCCAGCTTGGGGGCCTGGGAGGCAGAGGTGGGCAGGCCAGAAGGCCTATGGCCCTGCCTTGGCCCTTACCACAGGGGCTGCAGGGGTCGGTGGACTCCGAGGGGCTGCTTCTCTCTAGTCGAGCCAGCATGGAGGCAGGTGTGGGCCTCCGGAATAGCTTCCTGGGAGGGGGTTAAGGAGAAGGGGGCAAGGGGCTTCCAGCCTCTGGGATGGGAAGCAGCCCATGTGTGCCCTTCTCATGTACTCCTTCCTCCCCTGCCAGCCCCTTGAATTTGCCAGGCCTCACCCAAGGGTCGAGCAAGGGAAGACCTTCTTGATGGCTGCTGCCACGTGCTGGGCCAGCTGTTCCAGGGCAGCCACACCAGGAAACTCCAGGACCAGCTCACGCAGGGACTCCAGCTCAAAGGTGACCTAGGGAAGGGGGACTACTGGGCCTCGGCTCCATGCATGGGCACAGGGGATGGTGGGGGCATGAAGACCAGGCTGCAGGCCCAGGTGGCGTACGAGGTGTCTCACCTGAGGGGGTGTCTCCTGCAGCGCCATGGCCTGGACCTCCAGGTAGCTGAATGTGCAGTCCACCTAGGAAGCACCTAGATCAGCTGGGACTGAGACCTGAGCCCCACCTTCGTGGAAGCCCAGTTATTTGGGCACCCTGGAACAGAGCCAGACCTGCCTGGACTCCACTTCTGTCAGCTGCCAGGAGCCCAGGGCTGGTGCAAAGTCAGGGCCCAAGAAGGAGCACTCTGCAGATGCAGCCCCTTGCCAGGGTAGCTGCTGGGGTGGGGGAGGGGTGTGCGTGGCCAAGCCCTGGGACTCACCCTCAGGGGGAGGCAGGTGGTATGCAGCAGGTAGGCTCTCCATCGTAGCAGCGCCTGGGGAAAGACAGTTTGATACCCTGGGCAGAGCAAGCTGCTCTTTCTGCGGGGCCACAGCTGCCTCCCCAGTTCTGCCCCCTGCCCCATACCAGGACATGGTTTTGCACAGCGCCCTCCCCAGGTAGCCAGGTTTTCAGCAGCAGCTCCACCTCCTTGGGCCACAGGAACCTGGTGATCTCGCCTGTGGAAGGGCAGCCTGCTGGATGACTTCCGTCCCTGCACAGAAGCCACTGGTGCCCTAAGTCTGTGCCAAGCTGGGGCCCTGGGGCTTATCTGTGGCCATCGAGGAAGGAGGGGAGAGGATCTGGAGGGCCCGCCCTCCTGGGGAGCAGAGAGGACCTCTGGCCTGGCTCTCCAGGGTGCTGGGTGGGCCTCTGATTCTGGGGCTGCACTACTTCCTCCCGGCCAAGAAGGCGGAAAGGGCCAGCGCTTACCTCGCAGCTCACAGGAGATGCCGTCGGGGGTCTGGGCCATGGGCCAGGCGGGCCTGGGCGGCCCAACGAGCTCCGGCGGGAAACAGCAGCAGACGGGCGCGTACACAGGAAGCCTGGGGCCTGGACCCGCACAGCAGCCACCTGCTCCCCGGGCGGCGGAAGGTGCGCGCCGCTTCCTGCCAGGCCGCCACTGGCCCGGCCCCTCCCCGCCCGGGCTTCGCGGCCCGAAAGCTCGCCCAGGAGCGGAGTTGTGGGACGGGGGCCGAGTCCCAGCTGCCTGCCTGCCCCGTCGCCCAGAAGCTTCTCTGCCAGGGTAGACGTCGGGGTGGGGAGTGGAGTGGCCAGGAGGGTCGCGCGTGTCGTGTGCCTCCAGCGGGTCCTAGCTCCCTGCTTCCACCCCTCCCCGCAGTCCCTGCCGCTGACACCAGGGGACGCTGCCTGCCCGGGGATCCCCGCGGCCCACCCGGGCTGGCCCCCTCCAAAGCCCAGGCTGTGGAGGTGGACCAGGCGCCTGGCAGAAGGGGGACTGTTCAGCAAGGAGCGCCCGATCTCTGCCAACACCGGGGGTCCTGCCCGTTGCTCCGAACCTGGAGTCCAAAAGAGATTTTGAGTGGGTAGGAAAATAAGCCAGATGGGGCTGGGTGCGGTGGCTCATACCTGTAAACCCAGCACTTTGGAAGGCCCAGGCGGGAGGATCACTTGAGCCAAGGAGTTGGAGACCAAGCTGGGCAACATAGGGAGACCCTGTCTCTACAAAAAAATTAGCCAGCGTGATGGCGTGGATCTGTAATCCCAGCTACTTAGGAGGCTGAGGTGGGAAGATCACTTAAGCTTGGGAGGCAGAGGTTGCCGTGAGCCGAGATCACACCACTGTACTCCAGCCTGGGCAACAAAGCCAAGTCCCGTCTCAAAAAAAAAAAAAAAAAAAAAAAAAAAAAACCTGATGGGTCCAGACGCCCTTCCTTGCCAGAGGTGGGGTCAGGGCCGAAGGTGAGGGTGTGCTTGAGGTCTTCAGTGGGGCAGCCTGGGACTAAGGTGAGCCCTGAACCCCAAGCACTTCATGGAGCACACGAGTGAGTTATCCAGGTACATCCTTCTCCCCAAACTGGAGGGAGTTTGGGAGGAGGAAGCCAGCCATACAGAGAGAAATAAGCTAGTGTCTCCAGGGCTGAGAGGGGTCAGAAAGAAATGGGGTGGGGCCTGCTACCTGTTGCCCTCTAAAAGACTAGGACCTAGATTCTAGAAGGTTCACAGGAAGAGACTGCATTTTTTCCATTACAATCGAAACTTCACTTAAGTGATAAGGAGCAGCAGTCTACCCTGCCCATAGCGCAACAAGGTGGAAATGACAAGGAAATGACAGCTAAGGGTGACAGGGGAGGAGTCAGCTGGAGAGGATGCTGCACAGAGAGTTCTTGCTGCCTCCCAGATTGAAGAGACATACTTTGAGACAGAGTCTTGCTTTGCGGCCCAGGCTGGAATGCAGTGGCACAATCTTGGCTCACTGCAGCCTCCACCTCCCAGGTTCCAGTGATTTTCCTACCTTACCCTCCCAAGTAGCTGGGATTACAGGCACCCATCACCATGCCCATTGAATTACTATCATTATTTGAGACAGAGTTTTACTCTTGTTGCCTAGGCTGGAGTGCAATGGCATGATCTTGGCTCACCCGCAACCTCCGCCTCCTAGGTTCAAGTGATTCTCCTGACTCAGCCTCCCAAGTAGCTGGGATTACAGACATGCACTACCACACCCAGCTAATATTTTGTATTTTTAGTAGAGACGGGGTTTCTCCATGTTGGTCAGGCTGGTCTCAAACTCTCGACCTCAGGTGATCTGCCTGCCTGGGCCTCCCAAAGTCCTAGGCTTACAGGTGTGAGCCACTGCGCTTGGCCCTATTACTGTCTTTTAGACAGAGTTTTGCTCTTGTTGCCCGGGCTGGAGTGCAGTGGCATGATCTTGGCTCACTGCAACCTCCACTTCCCGGGTTCAAGCGATTCTCCCGCCTCAGCCTCCCAAGTAGCTGGGATCATAGGCATGTGTCACCACATCCAGCTAATTTTTGTATTTTTAGTAGAGACGGGGGTCTCACGGTGTTGGTCAACCTGGCCTCCAACTCCTGACCTCAGGCGATCCACCTGCCTCAACCTCCCAAAGTGCTGGGATTACAGGCGTGAGCCATCATGCCTGGCCACGAAGAGACATAATTTGGATTAAGATCTAAGACTCTAAGACTACACAGAATCCTCAAACTGCTTATATGGTGACAATTCAGTAGGTCTCACAGTACTGACAAGGGACTAAGAACACAGGTCTGGCCAGGCACAGGTGGCTCATGCCTGTAATCTCAGCACTTTGGCAGGCTGAGGTGGGCCAATCACCTGAGCTCAAAAGTTCAAGACTAACCTGGCCAACATGGTGAAACCCTGTCTCTACTAAAGTACAAAAAATTAGCTGAGCATGGTGGTGGGCAACTGTAATCCCAGCTACTGAGGAGGCTGAGGCACGAGAATTGCTTGAGCCCAGGAGGCAGAAGTTGCAGTGAGCCAAGATCTCGCCACTGCACTCCAGCCTGGCAGACAGAGCAAGACTCCATCTCAAAAAAAAAGAATGCAGGTTCTGCAGGCACACTGCCTAGATTTTGACACTGAACAAGTTACTTAGCCTCTCTGGTCTTCCAGTTTAGTCTGTAAACCGGAGCTATTAACTTACCTCAAGCCTTGCTTTAAGGATTCAATGTTTATTAAGGGAAGAGCCCACAACAGTGCATGGCATTCAGATAACACTCACATTTGCCAAGTCTACCATGACAACCCAGGAATTCCAAAACAGAACAACAGAAAATCCACCTCACTGGGATTTTTCTGTTTAGAATGACGAGGAGAGATGAGAGCAGTGACTGCCAAAAGGGCTGGAGCCGTGCCCAGGTGGAGGGCCTCTGGAGGCCGCAGCGACGCCGGTGGGGCCGGTCCGTGTGGCTGAGCGCATAGGGGCAGGCAGGGATGACTGAGAGATCAGGCCAGGCTTTCAGGGCTAGGCACATGGCTGCTTGTGGGGGCTAGGCATGTGGCTGCTGGTGGTCAAGGCAATGGTAACACAGCAAACCTGATCTCAAGAGACCAAGTGAACACATGGGACTCAGTTCTTGACAAGTGACAGTGACTCAATGAGGGGCCATCAGCTTGTTCAAGCCCGTCTATGTTCTGGAAGGCTTGCCACTCCATGGGCGTTCAGGAAATAACAAAGCTTTCCTTTCGAGAACATCAGCCTCGCCTGCTCTGGGTAGCAGACTGAGGACAGGACTTGCCTCCCAGGTGGGCTGGGCTACGCCCCCTTGGTGCTGCCACAAGACTCACCTCGAATGACTTTCAAAGACCAGGTCCTGACAAGCCAGAGAAGGGCTCAGGTACTTGCTGTGCTGGGCAGCAATAGGGTGATGCCAGCCCAGGGGTGGGAAAGGGCATAGATTCTTTACTTCTGTGGGTTAACACTGAAGGAGCAGGTTCAGGAACTTCCCCATCAACAGTTCTTGGGGCAGAGTAACAGTGAGAACTGGCTTCTGCTGCTGAAGGTTTGTTTTTTAAGTTTAGGAGTGGAGGTTTAATAGGCAAGAGAGAGAAAGAAAGAGAAGGGAAAACAGCTCTGTCTTGAGTGAGAGGGGACTTCTGGGAGGAAAATAACCTGCTGAAGGTTTTATAATTAACGGTTAGATAGGATGCATCCTGGGCTATGCAGCAGGAGGATCCCTTTTCAGCCTTAACTACATCAGAACGTCAATTATCTTGCCCCTTCCCCAGCTAAAACAAATACATTTTTAAATTTTCTAACAGGCCGGGCAAGTTGGCTCATGCCTATAATCCTGGTAGTTTGGGAGGCTGAGGCAGGTGGATCACCTGAAGTCAGGAGTTTGAGACTAGCCTGGCCAACATGGCAAAACCCTGTCTCTACTAATAATACAAAAAAATTAGCTGGGCATGGTCTCTACTAAAAATACAAAATAGCCGAGCACAATAGTGCACACCTGTAATCCCAGATACTCGAGAGGCTGAGGCAGAATTGCTCGAACCTGGGAGGTGGAGGTTGCAGTGAGCTGAGATCACCATTGCACTCCGGACTTGCGTTCTCAAAAAAAAACAAACAAAAAAAATACAAACGAAAAAGCTTTCAAACAATGTATACAAGCAGGAATGACAGGCTGTGTTAGATACAGAAAAACTGAGCCTTGTTCTGCAAAGAGGTTATATATGCTTAGGTGGCTGAGGCAAGAAGATCACTTCAGTCCAGGATTTTGAGACTAGCCTGGGCAACATGGCAAGACCCCATCTCTACAAACAAATTCCAAAAAAAAAATGAGTCAGGTGTGACGGCATGGCCTATAGTCCCAGGAGACTAAGGTAGGATGGCTTGAGCCTAGGTGAAGGTTACAGTGAGCTATAATTGTGCTACCGTATCCTAGCCTGGGTGACAAGAGTGAGATCCTGTCTCAAAAAAACCTTGGAATCAAAAAAAAAGTTGGGGCCAGGTGTGGTGGCTCACGCCTGTAATCCCAGAACTTTGTGAGGCCGAGGTGGGCGGGTCACTTGAGGTCAGGAGTTCAAGACCAGCTTGGCCAACATGGTGAAACTTTGTCTCTACTAAAAATACAAAAATTAGCTGGGCATGGTGGCAAGTGCCTATACTCCCAGCTTCTTGAGAGGCTGAGGCAGGAGAATCCCTTGAACCTAGGAGGTGGAGGTTCAAGTGAGCCGAGATCACACCATAGCAAGATGATTTTCCACTAATGAGCAAGATTCCAAACACGACATAACTCCCTTTCCACCCACCTTACTGGGCTGCTAACAGGAAGCTCTGCTATCTAGGAGGGTCTCCTCACTATCCGGTGGTTGTGCATCTGTCTCTCCTTTCAAACGAACTTCTCTAGGGCAGGCTGGGCCTAGCTTCTCTCTGTTCCCTCACACCTGGCAGAGCTCCAGGTACTAATCCCAGCCCTCCCTAAGCGGAGATCCCGAGTACAGAACTTTCCATCAGCAGCTCTATGGCCCACCTACTCAAGTAGATCACGGCAGCTATGGCTGCTGTCCATCTACTCCCCTCTCTGCTCACACACACTTTTGGGGGAGTAGAAAGTTATAGCAGGATGCACTCAATATCCAGTCACCTGCCAAGATCATCTCCTCCCATCTGCTAGAGGAAGTACCATCCCAGGGAACAGAGGTTGCCTGTGAAAGGCAGAAGCCTGCACAGCCTGGAAACTATGTAAGCAGCCCCCAAACCTCCCTCAAGCAGGCAGGAATCATGCAAGATGGAGGCTTTGGAGCACTTGTTAATCCGTTATGATTTATTAGCTGTACAGCAGTAGATCCTCCTCCCCAGCTTTCAACCCCATTACGTATTTTATTACAGGTCTCATGTTGGCGTCCTAAAATAATGAAAAATATCACACAGTACAGCTAAGTACAAAATGCATCAACCTAGAGTCTGATAGCTAACTGATGGCTCTCTTAAAAGCAATACACAGAAGAAAAAAGTGTTTGAAATCAGTAAGACTGAGGCTCTCTAAAAAACACATTTTTAAACGTGACAGTTCATGTGCAAGAATCACTTTTTAGTTGGTTTTGCTTCACATTATTTTTTGAAGATCCAAAGTTTAAATTACTGACCTAGTGAAATTTTCTGGCCCAGCTTTATAAGGGCTGCTGTGACCTACTCATAATCAGCCTTCTGCTTTAACAGAAGATTTATAAAACACAACATTCAGCTACAAACAGGGCAAAGAAAATGTCGATGGGAAATCATAACTGAAAGTTAATTGTATAAGGTTCAAATGCTGGCTCCGTGGGCTGGAAATCATGATCTGCCACGTGGGTGTCCGTCACTGGCGGGCAATGCCATTCTGCTACATGATTGTGATCCAATTCCTTATCAACATTTACACACTACAGAGTCTGTGGTAACTTAATTTGCAAGTAATTAAAATGCTGGGTTTTCTTACACTGCACTTCTTTTCAACCTCTTAATTAATGGAAAAGATTAAAATGTAAAAAAAGTTATTTACAAGCTTGACCATACCAGAAACTTTGCCAAGAAAGAGGCAAAGCTTTCAGGACAGAACCTGATCGTAGCATGCCATACTACTGGTGTGCAGCTGACTCCAAGCAAAGGGAGTCAGGGAAAAGCAAAAGCAAAAAACAGTTTAAAAGTCTAAGTCCTTCCCAAGTATACATTTACAATTAAAAACTCTTGGGAAGAAGACCATAGAACTCTGGGAAGCCTGGTGGCCATTCTGGAGTGGTTTACCACATGGAGGGAGGGGTCAATGTCTCGGTTTCCATCTAGGAAAACAAGTTAGTCGTCAACACTGTCCTCAGCACTTCACAGTAAACCCTCGGGGACTCAGAACATTCCATGATTTGCTAACATCAGACAGCAAGTTCTAGTTAAATCACATTTTTTCTAACATCAGCCTTGAAGTTTTCGTTCTTGGTATGTTTGGTAAAATGGGCTTCTTTTCCCAAAGCCAAAAGAAAGAAGGGAGAAAAATTAAGATGCAGGCCGTTTAAACACAGCCCAGAGCAGTCCTGGTGACGCATAAGGCTCCGCCATCACCGGTCCATCATGCTGAGGATCATCTCGGGCGTGAGGTCTCCATTGGGGGCATCTGTGGCAGCTGGCTGGGCCTCCTCTTCCTCCCCCTCTGCGGGCTCAGCATCTGGCTCTTTTTTTACTTCAACTATAATGTTCTCAATTGCACCTGTATTCTGGTCTTCAACCTGAATGATGGCTGTTGCTGGCAAAGAAGAGCACAGACAGAACAAATGGTGCATTAAAGCCCCAAGAATCACAAGGGTCCTTTAGATTGACAGTGAAGGAGATGTCAGCAACGCAGGAAAGCCTTATTAGCTAGCAATCCAAACAAAGTCAATTTAAAGAGCCCCCCTTTTTTTTTAAGATGGAGTCTCATTCTGTCACTAGGCTGGAATGCAGTGGCACAATCTCAGCTCACTGCAACCTCCGCCTCCTGGGTTCAAGTGATTCTCCTGCCTCAGCCTCCCCAGTAGCTAGGACTGCAGGGGCGTGCCACCATGTGGCCCCAGCTAATTTTTGTGTTTTTCATAGAGACAGGGTTTCACCATGTTGGCCAGGATGGTCTCAATCTCTTGACCTTGTGATCTGCCAGCCTCGGCCTCCCAAAGTGCTGGGATTACAGGCATAAGCCACTGCACCTGGCTAGAAAGCCAATTAAAGGGCTAGGTGTGGTGGCTCATGCCTGTAATCCCAGCACTTTGGGAGACTGAGGCAGGCAGATCACCTGAGGTCAGGACCAACATGTTGAAACCCTGTCTCTACTAAAAATACAAAAATTAGCTGGGCGTAGTGGCAGGAACCTGTAATCCTAGCTTCTTGGGAGGCTGAGGCAGGAAAATAGCTTGAACCCAGGAGGCGGAGGTTGCAGTGAGCTTAGATTGTGCCACTGCACTCTAGCATGGGCAACAGAGCAAGACTCCTTCTCAAAAAAAAAAAAAAAAAAAAAGCCTTAGAGATCTCAAACATGGTCATACATAAAATAAAGCCCCAATACTCTAGAAACTATCAAGGAACAAAATGCTGACCTTCATCTTCATATGCCCCTCAAATCACACATTAAAATCCTTACAGAGCTGGGTGTGGTGGCTCATGCCTGTAATCTCAGCATTTTGGGAGGCTGAGGTGGGCAGATCACCTGAGGTCAGGAGTTTGAGACCACCCTGGCCAACATGGTGAAACCCCGTCTCTACAAAAAATAAAATAAAAAAATAAAATCCTTACTTAGTATTCCTTTACGTCATAAATTCAGGCTTTACAGTAGTGAGAGGAGTGTATAATGTAAGAGGACCCTCCTACAGTAAAGTGACTTTTTTTTTTTTTTGAGACAGAGTTTTGCTCTTATTGCCCGGGCTGGAGTGCAGTGGCATGATCTTGGCTCACTGCAACCTCTGCCTCCTGGGTTCAAGCGATTCTCCTGCCTCAGCCTCCTGAGTAGCTGAGACTACAGGCACCACGCCACTACGCCTGGCTAAATTTTGTATTTGTAGTAGAGATGGGGTTTCACCATGTTGGCCAGGATGGTCTGGATCTCTTGACCTCATGATCTGCCTTGCCTTGGCCTCCCAAACTGCTGAGATTACAGGCGTGAGCCACCTTACCCGGCCACAAGGTGACATTTTTTTATCTGACAGCTCTCCACAAGGAGGGCCCTTCCACCAGTCTGTTCACTCCAGTGTACAGAGGTGAAACGAGATGCTTGGTTCCAGGATCTACCGTTAACCTCCTTTTCTGTGACCAGGCACTGACACATGGGGCTCAGGGAGAATATCTTAAAAAATAGATTAAACCTACATTTGTTTTTTAAAAAACAAAAACAAAAACAAAAAAAACTGTCAGCTCTCAGGAGCTGTAGTGAAACACAGAAATAGGGGAGTAGAGACCTGCGTTTCCAGAGCCTGCTGTGTATGAGGTGGAGGGATCGCCACCTCTGTCCTCTCATAAACCAGGAGGCCAGCACTTGACTCCAAAGGACCTTTTTTTTTTTTTTTGAGATGGAGGCACTCTGTTGCCCAGGCTGGAGTCCAGTGGTGCCATCTCAGCTCACTGTAACCTCCACCTCCTGGATTCAAGCGATTTCTCTTGCCTCAGCCTCCAGAGTAGCTAGGATTATAGGCGCCCACCACTACACCTGGCTAATTTTTGTATTTTTAGCAGAGATGGGGTTTCACCTTATTGGCCAGGCTTGTATGGAACTCCTGACCTCAGGCGATCTTCCCACCTTGGCCCCCACAAAGTGCTGGGATTACAGGTGTGAGCCACTATGCCACTGTGAATTTCTTAGAAGGGGCAATCTCAGCATTGAAACTGCTTTCCCTCTCCACCATTTACAATTTGGCTCTTCTGTATTCTTTACTGCATCCATTCTCTCAGCTGACTGTGCCTTTACTTGTTTTTCAAAACCTGCCCACATTAGCAGTACCCATCTTGTAGAACACAAGTACTCTTCTGTCTGGACTTTTTCTCCTTGAAATCTAACAGGCCTCTAAAGACTTCCTCAGATGTTCCTCAGTAAAAACTCCTAAAAAACCATTTCCTGAGAGTTTGTTCTCAACATTCCCTTAACTCGTTCTCATGGCTTAGTTCCCACCTCCCCAAAGAACAAGGACCCATCTGGCTCCCCCACATGCTAGGAGAAGATGCCAGCCTCCAGAGCAGAGATGAACAACTTACGCTGGTTCTGTTTGGGCTGGTTGGTTCTTCCAGGGGGTCGTCCTCTCCGCTTCTTGGCAGGTGGTGGGGCTGGGGTCACAGGCTGAGGCTCTGGCTCGGGTTCAATTTCTACTGCAGGTTCCTCCTCATCCTCATTGTCATCCAGATCTGGTTCAGCATTTTCTTTTCATGAAATCAGGAAGCACAGGTGGTGGGGCAAGGAGAAGGATGGTGGAAGAAGAAAGAAAATTATATATTCAAGTCTTGTTTTATATATATATATATATATATATATAAATATATATATATATATATATTTATATATATATATATATATAAATATATATATATATATATATT